>NW_004624901.1:1847935-1864013 GCF_000247695.1 Heterocephalus glaber
AGTGAGATCTCCTCCATAACCTCTTGGTGTTGGGAGATGATCACCTGCAATCTCCAGAGAGAGAGATCATGAGAGAGAGAAAAAGAGAACTATTGACTCAATTGTGATCATGTCACATTCAGCATCACATACTACTCATCTTTCAAGACATTGCTCACTTATCAAGTTAAAATTTATTAGAAATGTTTGCTTGTCTTGGAGAACACTTGTAGAACAAGTTACTTGCAATCCAAGGTTTTACTATAGATAAAAAAATTAATAATAAACAAAATAAAATGAATAAAGAAGAAAGAACAACAAAAGCAAAATAAAAACAAAAAGAAACCCTCATACAGCAGTCATAGCGCAAAGCAGAAGCATCTCCCCAGTCCCCTTCATGCTGCAGTGGGAGTCTGGTTAAAGGCCTCTAAACTAGTCTCCTTATGCTGCTGCAGTTTGCTTAATCTCCTGCCTGATGTGGGGAGGCCCACTGATACATATGGCTCTCTGGGCTAGCTCCAGCCATGCTTTGGTCATAGCTAACTGCAAACCCCTGTCTCTGTCCAGAGGTCTGACTGTGTCAGTTAATATGGGAAGGAGAGGATATGGTCTACTTTCCCAACACCTGTTCTCCATCACCTTCCACTGGGGACCTCCCAGTCTCTCGGCTTTCACTACAGGGCAAATTCTCTGGTCATCTTCTGTCTTCCTTCCGCAGACCTTTTACCTATTGCATTATTGGAAACTCTCTGACCCAGGTACTACTCTATTCCCCTCTACCTGTGGTCCTTTGTCAGTCACTGTCCTAAGAGCTTCATTTCACAAAACTTATAACAACCCAAGGGCTAAGCAGAGGGCTTTTTTCCCCACACACAACTATTGGTAATGGGCAGAGTATTTTTTCTTAGATATCCCTGATTTTAGGGAGAATAATAGGAAAATGGCTGTTTTGGTATCTCTCTGCTATGTCTCCCTTTCTCCCCATTGTCTCCTGAGATGAAGTCTGTGGCTCCCCACCAGTGAGTTCTATGTTACCTTTGGCTCACGGTGTTAAGCTGCTCTCTGCTTAGGGTGGGAGCTTTTCCTGCAGACAATGAATTGTCTGCAGGGGACAGAATGCCACAGGGACACAGCTATCCTCCGTGTTTGGTAAGATATTGAGGGAGGGATTGTTTGTTTTAGGACTGCTGGCTCTCGCTTTGTTTTCTGTGTTTCAACACTTGCAGTATATAGCTCCTGAGACTATACCTACAGCTGTCTTCCATGCTGAGTTTCTTCTTCCAAGTGAGAGGAAGAGTATATAGGGAGCTTTGCTCAAGGGTCTGACCTCTGTAGCACTGACTCTTCCCTCAGTGTGCTAGAACTACTCCCAAGGTGGTGTGTTCACTGGGTGAAGATTGTTTAGTGCTGTGGACTAATGGGGGTGCCACTTTTCTTTCTCAACCACCCTGGTATTTGACTGTCTTGTGGATTTCTCTTTCAGGTTCATTTTCTGTATTTGGGTTTGTTTGCCTCCTGTTTCAGAATATCTGCATTATCTAGTGGCTCTCTACTGAACTTTCCTCATGCACCTCTTTCTGTAGTCAGCCATAAAGACTCTGACTCAGTCAGTTATCTAAATCAATAATTCATAACCTTCCAAAAGAGAAAGCACTAGACCTGTCTGAATTCACTGATAAATTCTACAAAATTTTAATAGAAAAATGCAAATTCTCTAATTTTCACAAGAGTAGCATCAAATGCATCACTTTCTAACTCATTTATTCTAATACCAAAACCAAAGTTGTTTTCAAGAAAGGGAATCTACACACAAATATCACTGATAAATATAGATACAAGATCCCTCAACACAATAATAATAAGTAATCAAGAACAACCATCTGTCAAAATAATTATATAACAAGCAAATGGGATTTATCACAGGGATGCAAGTGTGGTTCAACACTGAAAATTCAAATAATGAAATACATCACATCAATAGGCAGAAGAAGAAAATGTACAACTGTATCAATAGATGCAGAAAAACAATTTAAAAATTGAACATTGATTAATGACAAAAGTTCTTAGCAAATTTGGAAGAAAAGAGTATCTTCAACTTGATAAACTTTTTAAAAATCACTACATCTATCATCGTCCATAATGGTAATAAAGTAGGTATTTTCTCAGCCTTATAAAGAAAAAGGCAAATGTGCCCTCACTGATGGTTTTCAACACAGTTCCAGAAAGAAGAACTATCTGAGGCAGTAATGTGAGAAAAAGAAATTGAAAAGATATAGATAGGGAAGGAAAAAAAATAACTTTTATTCACAAAAGGCATCACTAGGAAATCTTTGGAGTAAAGAAAACAACAAAAACTTGGAATAAGCAGTTACAGCAATGTTGTAAGACACAAGGTTAATGTACAAAATTATATGCAGAAATAAATATAAATTTACCATAAAACTTGTATATACGACAATTGATTAAAGTGTATATAATATGCAAAAACACATTATGGACAAATAGAAATAAAATTATAAATATATTATTAATAAGATCCAAGAAATATAAATTGATGGACATATTCTACTTTCATGGATAAAAAGATTCAATATGATAAACCATCAGTTCTGTTAAACTGATTTATAAATTTATCTTAATTCTAATAGACATCTCATGAAGTGATTTGTGTGTAAGTTGAGTATGAGTATGAGTATGCGTTGAATATCCCTTGTCTGAAATATTTGGGAACAGATCTGTATCAGATTTTGGACATTTTAATCTTCTAGACTATTTACATATACAAAATGAGATAGCTTGAAGGAAATGAATGAAGTCTAAACAAAATTCATTTATTTTTTCTTCTCTCTTTTCTGGATACAAGGTCTTGCTTTGTAGTTCAGACTGTCCTTGAACTCACTGTGTAGCCCAGGATGGCCTTGAATACACAGTAATCCTCCTGCCTCAGCCTCACTAGTGCTGGGGTTACAGGCATGCACCACCACACCTGACTTCATTTTTAAAATATGTGTTATGTGCATGGACTGCTGGTAATTTTATACAAACAATTTAAAATTTTGTGCATGTAGCAAAACTTCACTGTGTGGCTCTTTCTACCTGTTGTGCTATACTGGTGCTTAAACACCTTCACATTTTGGAGCACTTGGAATTTTTAGATTAGAGATGGTCAATGTGTGCTGGAAAACTGATGCTACAGTTTATGTACAAAGGCAGAAACTTGCCACAATATGAAACTAAAGTGAATCTCCAAAGTGTCTGTGATCCAAGTTTGGGAAAAACAATGGGAATAGAAAATGAGAAAGGGAAACAATACTGGATATCAGACGGAATGGAAAGCTTAGTGATGAGGTTGCTGAAATTTCATAAAGCAACTGATTTAAATAAATTGAGACTCCAAGGCATAAATGAGAAGAGCGGTTATACTTCATGATCTGTTGAAAGTGTATGGATCTGAGGCTTAGAGTACCAGAACCACAGGAATTTCTTGAAATGGCTCTTTTATGGTTTCCCTCTGAAGAGTTTTCTCAGAGTTCCCATTAGGTCCTTATTCCTCAGACTGTAGATGAAGGGATTCAGCATGGGGGTGACCACGCTGTACATCACTGAAGCTGTTGCACTGGAGTGTGAGTTGTGTGTTGCAGATGAACTAAAGTACACTCCTAGGCATGTACAATAAAATAAGCAGACAACAGACAGGTGAGATGCACAGGTAGAAAATGCTTTGTATTTCCCCTGAGCTGATGAGATTGCACGTATGGATGAAACTATCTTGGAGTAAGAGTAAAGGATGCCAGTTAGAGGTCCACAGAACAGCAGCCCTGCTGCAAAAAACATTACCATGTCATTGGAAAATGTGTCAGAACAGGCAAGTAGGACCACCTGATTAATTTCACAGAAAAAGTGTGGGATTTTCAGTTCTGTGCAGAAGGACAGCTGCAGCACCATTAAGCTTTGTAACAAGGAGTTCAGGGCACTTGTGATCCAGGACACCAAAACCAGCAATCCACAGAGCTTGTGATTCATGATGACTGTGTAATGCAGAGGGTGACAGATGGCCACAAAGCGGTCATAGGCCATCACAGTCAGGAGAAAGTTGTCCAAAACTCCAAAAAGTATGAAAAAGTATATCTGTGTGATGCAGCCTTTATAGGTTATGGTCTTGTTGTGTGTCTGAATGTTCACCAGCATCTTTGGGATTGTGGTAGAAGTGAAACAGATGTCGACAAAAGACAAGTTGGAGAGGAAGAAGTACATGGGTGTGTGCAGATGAGAGTCTGAGATTGTGGCTAGGATGATGAGCAGGTTCCCAAACACAGTGACCTGGTACATGAAAAGAAAAATGCCAAAAAGGAAGGGTTGCAAGGTGGGGTTCTCTGAAATTCCCAGAAGAAGAAATTCTGAAATTTTTGTGTCATTCTCTGTTTCCATGTGACTTTAAAAAGAGAGAAAATTAACATAGTGCATTACTAACCTTACAGAAATGGTATAATTTATATTTTACAGTCAAGTCCCCCGAATATGTTCACCTTTAGTGGATCCTCTTTGCCATCACTGGCTTGGAATTCCTGTTTTTCTCTAAGCCATTTTCCAAGAGAATTCATTTTTAACAATTGGAATTTCTTTCATGCAATTGAGTAATATAATTTAATGCTGATCATGTTCTGGACACTGTCTAGGCAATGACTGATCAATGCTAAAAGAAAACCAAACAACCCAAAGGTTCCTGACATATATTGAGGAAGTAATAATACAAACAAATGAAAGCAAATAAGGGTAAGTAAAGATACAATCATATAATCTACCAGATAGTAAGTTATTGTGAAGGAAAAAAAGACAAAGATGGAGGAGAAACTAGAGAGAAGATGTTATTTTAATGGTTATGTATGTAAGCAAGACCAGCAGGTAGGTGACACTTAAAAAGAGATCTTCAGGAAGACAGGGAGTGAGCCACAAAGTTTTCTGCAGAAGTGCATGTCTCACAAGAGATACAGTCAATGCAAAGGTCCTGAGGATGATGCTTGTTTCAGGTCAAGAGAGAGTCAGCATGACAGGGAAAAATGAGTGAGAGGGAGAGTGATATGAGAAAATGTCAGAGAATAATGACAAAGTGCCCTCACTGTTGCTGAAGCTTCAAGGCATAGGATCTCTCTAATCAGATATTACTCCATTTGCCTTTTATTAAGTTGGCTGCCAAAATAGTATGTGAATTGAAATGTACCTTAGTTTATTTCCATATATTTACTTATGTTGTGGGCTATGCATTATGAGTTATATTTTAGAATATACTGAGCCCAGGTCCATGTTCTCTGAAAACTTCCTTTAACCCAAAAGGCAAATGTGTGTCCACATATGCACATAGACAAACACATACTCTGCTTTAAAACACGCTGGATGGCAAGTTACTTGGGACTGTGTTGATGTCACATTTTTTTCTCACTCTCAGTCATACTAGTTAAAACGAATGTCTACCAGGCAAGCTCTCTCTAACAAATTATCTTTTAATGAAAAATTGTAACTGGCACTCAGAAATTTTAGTTTGTAACTCTCCCATATACATGTAACATTGAGGTTCCATTTTGGCAAGGGCATTTTTCTTCTATCCTGTATTTAAACAAATACTTACAAACATACTTAATAAACAAAGTGAGATATTAAATGGCCCTGAGGGAGAAAAATGGTCTAATAAGCTCCTGTCGCCCCTGAGAGATTCCAAGAAAAAAAGCTTTCTGTTTCTGTCTTCATTCTAACTCTAATTACACCCACTTTTGGACTAGCAAAAATAATACAGCTGAAAACAAAATACTTCAAAGACAAAACTGATGATATGATTTTTATGCGAAGATACTTACATATTGAACATCTGTATAGGAAAAAATGCAAAACGATTAATAAAGCAAAATTTTAAAAGTAACTATACAAAGAACAAAAAAATTGGGTCTTTTAAAATAATAGATTTTTTTCTGTGCAAATAAATAATGATTTGATAATTTTTTGAATTTGTAATTGACATGATAATTATATATACTGGGATATTATGTGAATTTTCAATTCATGTATACCTTGTGTAATGATCAAATTAGGGTACTTAGAATATCCATTACCTCAAATCTTTATCATTTATTGTATTGAGAATATTCAGAATCCTCCTAGGTATTTTGATAGATACAATACATGATGACTAACCGTCGTCACTCCACTTTGCAGGAGAATACAATTTAATCCTCCTTTCGCAATGCAACTTTGCACCCACTGATCAACCCCCTTCCATTCTTCCTCCCCCACCCTTCGTCATGTTCTGGTAATTACTGTTCTACTCTGTACTTCCATGAGACCAATTGTTTTAGATTCCAGAGTAAAAATCAATTGGTATGTGTTCTTAGGTGAAATAAGCCAGGCATGGAAAGGAAAATAACTTGTTTTTCTATGGATCAAGAGCAGAAAAGGCAACCCTTTTCCTCTTCTTTTCTTTCCTTTGTGTTGCTGGGAATTGAAACCAAGGCCTTCACCTTGAGTTACATCCCCAGCCTATCCGACCCTTTTTTTGGAAACACATTCTCACTAAGTCCCCAATTTTCTCACCTTGGGGAGGAACTTGCCTCAGCCTCACAGAATGCTAGGGTCACAGATGTGTGCCACCTTGCCCAGTTTCTGTTTTTTTATGTGGTATCATTTCTGTTTCCCTGCATTTTCAGTTCTGAATTCTTCAGACAAATCCAATGGACACAATGTAATCCTGATTGTGGTATTCATCTAACATGCAAAGTCCTCTCCAGATTATATTCTGAGAAATCTTGCACATACCATTAAAAATTTAACTTTTAACATTAAATACAATCTTTTGTGTGGCTGATCCCAAAGGGAATTACATCACCCACATGTTTATTACATTGTGCTAGGTCTTGACATTGAAATACAAGATCCAAACAAGCAGAGACTTCACCTGCTTTGTTCACCTTTCTGTTCACACAGCACCATGTGAATATATCCACATTATGTAGGATAAAATTTAATAAAGGGGATGTTATGAAATGAGAAGAAGGGGGGGAATACAATTAAGTTAAATTGTGTGGTCTCAAAACAAGTCTATTAAATAACCTGGACCGGAACATCATTAAACAAAAGAGGATATATAATAGAAGTAATTTAATACTTTTAAGATTGGATTGATAATTAAATTGGCAAGATTTAGACATAAAGTAATACAATGAAATATTGCTGAAATAGTGTGATCAATAGCAGTCAACTAGTTACTATTATTGAATGAATTAGGAATTACACCTCAGTGTATGCAGACATATGACAAGGTTGTATTTTAATTTAGTTTGAAAAGCTGGAATAGTTTAAATAAAGCTGGAATAAATGGCTATGTATACATAGGAAAATGAAGTTGGTCCCTTAGCTACAATATCTTACAAAATGTCAGGAATTAAAGAACTCAATTTGAATGTAAACTACATGTTTCGGATGTTTCAGAAGAAAATTGTGAACCCATCATAGAAAGTTCATGGTTGGGAAAAATCATTTTAAATAAGGCAAGAAATTCAAAAGTAAGAAGATGGACATACTTTACTAAATGAAAATTAAAGTATCATGGCCAAAGTAATATTCCAATAATTATTAGAGAAAGAACAAACATGAAATTTCCATTGAAATGCTGAAAACTATAGAAAATATCATATGATATCAATGTAAAAAATCAAAACATTGTTACATCTCGGAAACAAGAAATATCCTTATTTCACCATATGTCCCACCACAGGTAATGCATTATTTTTCTTTTCTACCTAATTAACTGCAAAGTTCTTTGGACATATGTTCTACTTATATTGAAATCACCTTAAGCCTCTCAGTCACCTTCTAATTGAGCTTCCATTACCATTGCTTAACTGTCAACAAAGACCCTTGCACTGAGCTCAAAATCCCCTTCCTTCTTAGCATGGCAAATAAATACATCAATAAGTTAAAGAAGGAAGAAAACCCCAACAATCACCCAGCTCTGGGCAAGGCTGGGTTGGCTCTTGGCTTATGTTAGGTACATGCTCTTAGCTTTTATTATCTCACTCTGCAGCATCTGCTGAACACTAGGAATCACCTGGATGGATTTTACAAATGGAAGAGCCCAGTGTGGAAGTCCAGATTCCTTCTTGAATGGTTAATGATGGAGAATGAAGCTATGTTGTCAGAGAACACAGCAGGAAATGATTTAAGTATGAGTCACCAAACCAGATGCAGGACTCCAAACTAAACAACCAAGTCCCTTCCAGACCAAGGTTTCACACTCTGAACGACAGTGGCAAGGAGATATTTACAGCTTTGCCTGTTTGGTCATTAGGTACATTTTCCTCTTGTTATTCCCTGTGGGAATGTTCTACATTGAAATTTTTTCTTACTGATTCTTTGTTCCCAAGACACCAGGATAAATGTCAGGTGAATAAATCTTTATTATATCATTCCCATGAATTCCTCCATTTTCCAGAGATCTAACCCCCGATACCTAATTTCAGCCCTAAACTAAAGTTTTGTTGAAGTTTGACACTGAGAAACCTGTCTTAACTAGGTCCCTTAGCTCTCCAAAGCTCTCATTTGTGTTGGAGACACAGTTCCCCCTACAGTATTTCCAAAAAACTGACTATTCTTCTTCTGAACAAGGGTATACATTGGAATGCCTTAATATAAAACCGTAAGTAGTATAGTCTTTGGCTTCATGATTTTTTTGCCAATAGAAGTTAAAACATCATATTTATCACCCAAGATTAAAGAGCTATCCTCTAGTCATTTACTTATAAATCTTTCATAATTCAAAGACATATGTTCAGATATTTTTATGAATATTTCCCCCAAATTGGCAACTTACAACAATTCTCTTTCAGTTTTTATAAAATTCAATTTTTGTGGTCTTTACAATTATGAATCTCATTCTACATTTATAGGAACAGGGTTGAGAATGGTTAGATGGTCTGCACAGTTGGGTCCTTTGAGGGTTAGAATCTCAAAATATTCATTCCATAACTGAATGGAAAGCCATAAGGACACAGACCCTGTGGCTGGAACATAGCAGGTCTTTAATAGATTTTTGATGAATGAATAAATATATACCTGATTTTAATAGGACAAGTGGTATGAGATGTCCATTGCAAATGCTGGTCAAATGGCTCAGGGTGGTGGAATGTGAGAATATGCAGTGACGGGAAAAAGAAAAGGTGTGTAAGGGTTACAAATGTGGAAAAAAATTTGGAGACAGGACATATGGGACATTTTGAGGACAAGAGTCAGGAAAGGTCTAAACAATATCTAGGGAAGGGTTCCTGAAGACTATATCTCTGCTGTCCTAGAGGTAGTAAGCTGCACTGTTCAGAGAGGCCAATCTGGCTGGAAACTGTGGAGAATTTCTAGTGCTGAGAGTGAGCCTTGTCCAGAAGGATAACAGGATCTCAGTCCTAAAAACACAATCAGGTGAATTCTACCAAAAAGCTAAATGAGCCTGGAGAAGGTTCTTGAGCTCCAGATGAGAACATGGCTTGATCAGTGGTTTGACTTAGCCCAGATGAGATCCTGAGCAAAGAAGCCAGCCTTCCATCCCTGGAATTCTGATCTATAGAATAGAAAGACAATAAATGGTTTTTGTTTTAATGCACTTAGTTTCTGATAATTTTTTGCAGAAGTGACAAACTTATATGCACACAATATCTCTTTCATTGGGCCTACTTCTTGTTTAATGGATATCTAGCTGGCATACAGTGTGATATTTTAATACATATATAAAATGTGTAATGATTCATCTACACATATTCTTCTGACATATCCTTCATCTTTGACATTTTTTTATTTGTCTTGGGAACATTCAAAATATTCTATCACATTATAAGTAGGCTTCAGAGTTGTGGGTCTGATCTATCTGTGTTTTGTTAATTGTGTGTTATCATTGTGAGATCATGGCTAAAGAAAACAGCTCCTGTGTGAAAGGTGCCCATTGTCCCAATGGAGAGGAAGGCAGGAGAAGGTCTAGTTCCAGTATACCAAAATGCCTCTTATAACTTCTTCCTACTCATTGAGCATGTTATGTCTCTCTATATTCTATCACCTACAGCATACCACTTATATTAACCAGAGTTTTTCAGAGAAATAAACAGAATAGATGGAGAGACAGACAGACAGAAATACAAACAGACAGACAGAGAATTGATTCACATGATCACAGAGGCTGAGCATTTGTGCAATGGCTGCAAACTGGAGAGCCAGAGAAAAGAATCATGGAATTCAGCCCCAAACTGAAACTTCTGAGGCTGGAAGGCCAATGGTGGAGAATCTGCTTCAAGACTAAAGTAGACTGAGCTCCCAGAGGGCTGTTGCTGCCAGTCTTAGTGTGTCAGGAGCAATGCTACAGAATTTTGGGGAAAAATCATTTGATTAGGCCTAGTTCTTCTGTCTACAGGCCAGCTGTGGCATTTCAAGACATAATTCCATTTTGGCCTCCAGTCACAACTGAGACCTCAATGATCCAGTGATGCTGTGATGCTGCAGGACAAGATTACAGCAGCTGAAGACATCCTGGGTGGAACAAAATCTTCATCTGCATGGTTCCTCATTGATCTAGGAATTCCGCCGCTCTCCAGTCATGTTACATTTGTCTCTCCCCATGTACTGAATTCTCTGTCCTGAGTCATTTGTTACACTTGTTTCTCCTAATGTACTGAATAAAGGGTGTGGCAAGCTCGGGGGCTTCCCTCTTTGCTGCCCTGAGCAGCACTGATCAGGCCCAAAGCTCAGCTTCTTCTCCAAGTTTCATTTTTTCTATCTTTCCTGTATAATAAGTTAATTCACTTCGTGTTGCCGTGGCTTGCAGGAGACTAGGACTCACTTCAGAAGTTCTAGTAACATTTCTTTTTCCTGTTCTCTACACTAGTGTGCAAAAGATGAAGAAAGAACAGTTCGTTACACAAGAACAGCAGCAGGTTTCAGAAGGGAGAACCAAAAAGAGAGTGTGTGTTTCCTACTTTATTTGCTTACTTGTTCCAAACAGACAACAAGGCTACTGAATGATTCATGTCCTTATTCAGGGTGGGTCATTCTCAATCAGTTCAGTGGCTCATATGCCAGTCTTTTATGAAACACTATCTGTGAGACCAAAGTGAACCTAAGAAATGCCATCTTGGCCTGTGATTAAACCCCCCTCATACCCCTCCCCTTACAGAGTGCTGGAATTCCCCACAAGAGAGCCGCTTGCTCTGCTTCTGTAAACATGCTTTATCGCTCCCCGGGAACAGATGGTGCCCAGTGCCTCCCTGTAGCCACTGAACCCTGTAGCCACAGAAGGCCCTATCTTGGCAAGCTAGGTGGGATGAAAAAGAACTGGGTTATGAAAGATATTTCACAGCTGGCTGAAGGACATGGTGGCCTCTCCCTGAACTTCTTTGTTTGAGTTACCTATAAACCGGTAATGTCCCCTGCTTCGGGGCTTCACTTTGCTTAGGGAGTGGAGTCCACACATGTAAATAAACTCCTTTCAGTTTAACTTTGTTGTTGGTCCCAGTGTTTGGTGATTTATTGGCTCACTTGGCACAACACTATCCAAGATTATGACCATTAATTGTGCTGTGTAAACTTGAATGGTTAGCCCAAGAGATGAGTAGAGTCCCTTGCATATGTGTCTGGATGAGTCACGGAGGCATGAACTTGAGTACTGTACATGGGCCTTGGCCCCTTCCTGTTTGAAATTCCACTGCTGTGCTTCCCAGCCAATGTGAACTGAGCAGCTTTACTCTGACATGCTCTTTGAACTTTGAAATCAGATTATAAACTCAAATCCATGAAACCATGAGCCAAATTCAACTTCTTTTGAAGTCATGGCTATCAGGTATTGTGACCAAGTAACGGGAAAGCTGACTAGTACACAGACACACCCAGAAATAAAGTTTTAATATTTCTCTGGGCATACCTCAATCCATTTACGTTATCAACACAAATTACCCAACCACTTGTTCAAATACAACACCCCATGGAAGGGACATCTAGGCTTATCATGAGAGATAGCATGGGTATCAACACCCAAAAAGTGGGTAGAGTTGTAAAATATTCTCATGGGAACTAGAAGTGTGATAAAAAGTGGTGAAATATACAATAAATTATACCTAATGCAGAAATAGAAAGATAAGCATTTCATTTTGATCAGTAGCTTGTGACTATATGCTATGGATTTGCAATAAGGAGGATGAGAATAATGGGATAATTTGAGTAATGAAGAAATATAAAATTTGTAGACTTGTTCAAAAGGTGGAACATAATAAGATGCCTTCCTATAAAGATCCCCCTTTCTTGTATCAGGGTTTACTAAGAGGAAGGTTGACTTACAATGGCCACCTGCGGAGTCAGATATGAAAGAATGCAAAATGTCCATCTGGGTGCTACAAAGTGGAGGATCCAGTCAAAAGTCAAAGCCCTGGAGCTCACTTCAGAGTCCTGTGAAAGTCAGTATTAGGATGCTAGAGTCTTCCATGGAAGCTGAAGAGTCTGTGATGGAAGCCTGGAGATGGATGTTTAAAGGCAACAGTAAAGACTGGAGCTCCTGCAAAAAAAAAAAGAGGCATGACTTTTCTCTTCTTTCCCTTTTTATTCTATCCAGTCTACAATTGGTTGGTGGCACCCACACCCCGGTGGGTCTTCTGTCTTCAGTAAATCAATCATCCAGATACCCAGAACTGTGCTATATCAACCTGCTGGACATTTCTTATTCAAGTTGATACCACAATTCACTATCATATTTATATTTTGGGTTTCTTTAATAAAAGAAATGATGTAATATTTAAATTTTAGTGTCTGACTTATTTCATTTAACATTATAATCTTAACGTCCATCCATTTTCCTGCAAAGGACATGATTTCATTCATATTTATGGCTAAATAATATTTCAATGTGTATATATATATATATATCACATTTTTTCATACACTCATTATTGGGCTGTATAGGCTGTTCCAAGAGCTTAGCAATTGTGAGTTGTGCTGCTATAAATATGAATACACATGTATCATTATATTATGATGTATTTGTTTCTTTTAGGAATATACTCAGTAGAGGTATTGCTAGGTCAAGTGGAATTACTATTTTTAGTGTGTTGAGGAATCTCTACAGAGATTGCAGTAATGGTTTTACTTGATTTCTTCATGATAGTCATTCTTTCCGGAGTAAGACAAAACCTCAATGTTGTTTTAATTTGCATCTCTCTAGTGGCTAGTGGTGTTCAACTTTTTTCACATATTGATTATTTATTGTATGTCTTCCAAGACGTGTATGCATTTCAATTGACCATTTTTAAGATGTCTTTTACTTTTAAAAAATTCTTTATATATTCTAGATATTTGTCCTTGGAGGAATAGCTGACAAAATATTTTCCTGGTCAGTCTTTAGGGGAAGGAGAAACTATACATTGTTCATGGAAATGTAAATGCCCCAGTGACCCTGCTGTTGAGCCAATCATAGCCTGCTGCTTTGTTTGGCCTGCTTACTGGGCTCCTAGCTATGTGCCAAACCTAGCAGCCCCACCTTCCCACTGCCCACTGGCCATCTCCCAGCCATTGGCCTGTTCATTCATTCATTTTTTAAGGCTTACTGAGGTGGAACACATGATCCCACACTCATCAGGCATGCCCTGGTCCCCTGGGCTTCATCTTTACCTGCTACATGACCAAGGCTGGACTGACAATTCCTGGGGTGGATTTTTGGAGTGGATTTGGGCACAATTGAGACATTTCAGGTGCTGCTATTGGCATGGAAGTAGTCATCACTTCTGCAGGAACAAGAAAGTGAAACTCAAGGTGCACAGGAAGTGAATTCACCACACCAGCTCATCTACTGGAGCCTGGCCTAGGGCTGTGAATGTTTTTAGGCCTCCTTGCCAGAAGTCAGGGGGTGTGGGAACCCAAGGCGACACTGTCCCAGAGCGTGGTTTCTGTAACATGCCCCTAAACCCCATTCTTGGCCTACACTCTCACCTCTGTGTCAGCAGTTGCTTCCAATTATCAGGATTCTGGCTTCTTATCTGTCCCCAGGGCAGATGCCAATGCTCTGGTCCATTCGTTTCCACCCACATGATGTCACAGTGAGGAAGCTCTGCCCACCATGCTGGTCAGCCAATCAACCCCCCTGCCAAGTTCCACTGGCCCAGCTCCTAACAACAGGCCTAGAGGCCCAGGCCTTCAGGCCACCAACCCCATAGCCTCCTGCACCTCACCTCATTCATTCATTCATTCATTCATTCATTCATCCATTTTATTTTAAACAGTACTGGACAGAAAACTTGGTGCTTTAGATTTGCTTTACTAGAACTCAAGGTAGACATTGTGTCTAATCTTTCTGGTTCACTTTGATATTCTTTTTCTTTCTCCTTCCTCCTTTCTCTTCTGTCCTCTTCTGTTTCACAAAGCCTGGGTAATCATCCTTGTCTTTCAACCTTGCTTCTACTATAGTTCTCTTCATTTATTTCTGTGTTCTGTCCTCTCTCCCTCATAGATTCCACCTCAATAGGATAAATTACTCTAGTAAGAGGAAACTCAATGGATACAAGTTCCTTATTTATGTTGGAATTTATTATATAACTGTGGATCTTGCTCCTCTGGTTATAGGTACCAAATTAATAGGTACCACAGTTGGTCAGTTCCTAGGCTGTGCTTGATGCTGTTGATATTGCTAATTGCACTACTTTAACCAGGAGGCCATACTTGTTGTAATCAGTTGTTCTCCTTTGTATTATCCTATAGTGTATATCACATACTGTGATTGTCTGGTGTTATAACCATCACCATTGCCTAGTAGCAAGGACTGTGTACTGAGCCAAATAGCAACTTCTCAACTCTAATAAATTGGAAAGGTAAGAATCTTGGGACAGGAACAAAGACCATGAGCAAGCTACACCTAGAAGATATCTCTGAGGAATAGATATTTTCTAGGGAAGCCTGGATATGAGTGATAAAGCTACCTACCATAAGAAATTTATGAGCATCAAAGCAAAAAGCAAATTAAAATTAAAAAATAGAAAATGACAAGATGCATAAGTAAAATACAACCCCAGACCTCCAGCCCACCCAGGACAAGTCCAGGGGACACGATAGTGGAAATCAGAAGTCACCCACTTGAATTTTCTGAAATGAGAGCAGCATAAATAAAAGAACAGATTCATGAGGCTATAGAGAAAATTTTATCAGAAATAATTTTTCAGGTAACAAAAAGAGATGATGATCATAATGAAAGTGATTGTAGAGAGGACACAGATAAAAAAATTGAGGAGTTTAGGAGAATGATGGAAAGCATAAATGCTCAAGATAGGAAAGAAATTGAATCCATGAAGCAGATTCAAACAGATATCCAGGAGATTAAATACTCCATTGAAAGTATATTCAATCCATGGACCAATGTGAGGAGAGAGAATATCAGATCTATAAAACAGGATTGCAGTTACTGACCATGAAAAGAAAGATTTGTTAAAAATAAGAAGAGACCATCAAAAAATCAACTGAACATCTTCAAGGTGATGCAAAGTAGAACAACAAAAGATTAACTGGAGTCAAGGAGAAAAAAGGGGACAATACAAATGCCATGAAAACCTGTTCACAGAAGTAATGGCAGAAAACTTTCCAAACATAGAGAAAAAATTTGACATACAAATAAATGAGACATATAGAACTCCAATTAGTCATGACCAAAATAAATCTATACCATAGTATATATAATCAAGATTCCAGAAACTCAACACAAGAACAGAATATTAATATTCTTTTCTGTTAGAGAAAAGAAAAAAAATCACCTATAAAGGAAAGCCCATCAGAATGACAGCATATTTTTCAATACAAACCCTTAAGGCAAGAAGATCTTAGAGTGAAGTATTTTGAGTCCTGAAAGAAAACAACCTCCAACCAAGATAGAGGTACTCTACAAAATTATCTTTTTTTCCCTTAAATTCTTTTATTGGTACATTTTAGGTATACAACACAATTACATTTCTCATTGGGCACTTGTACCTTTACATGATGCATCTTGGTTCTTATTTTTTCCCCATTCCTAGCCCTCCCTTCACCCCCTCCACCCTTCCCTATTTACAAAGACTTT
>NW_004624901.1:1884170-1896822 GCF_000247695.1 Heterocephalus glaber
CCAAAAGCCCTTTCCTCTGGGCTGGGAGCAGCGGGAGGGATGGTGACCGGGAAGCCCCTTCCTCTGGACCAGGAGCAGTGGGACGACAGCTCAGAAGGCCCTACCTCTGGGCCGGGAGCAGCAGGACTCAGTACCTTGGTCTCTGTAATCTGGCTTTGTTTGTGGCTATTTTCCAGAAATTCTAAACTGGCTGCTTATTTCTCTGAGCGCCTATTCACTTCCACTATTTCAGCTGTAGTAGCAACTTGGTCTGGATTTACTGAGAATCTGATATTCTATGGTGTTCCTATTTCAGCACTAAACAGAAACTCAAGTCCAGGACTGTCTCAGATTCACAGTTGATGTGTTGTTCAGAATAAACTACTAGAATACTTAAAAAGAGTAGTCCATCCTCACAAGAATCTCTCTGGGGTTGCCATAGCCTCAGATGACTTACACACAGTTACAATTCTGTAGTCAGACACTGTGGGGTTCTGTCCAACTCTTGCAAAATACCATGAACAGAAGATGCCCAGGCTCCTGTTCCATACCTGTGGCCATCAGTACTCCCAAGCCCTCTCCCACCCTGAGCCAACATCACCAAGAACAGCATGACCCTGAGGTAGGATCATGGCCCACGATGCTATGAGAAGGTTGTTGTTGAGGTGGATTTGTTACTCAAGACTGCTGCAACCAGCCACAGGTGATGCTGGCCAGAATGGAAGTGTGACAACTGGTGTTTCTCTACAGCTGTTCTACCAGCTCTGTTGTAGACAGACCAAGTTATAGGGGCAATTAGGATATGTCCCTTGGTATGTTCACTAGCTCAGGACTAAGTTCCAGGGCAAAGTCTTAAGATACTACCATGACCTCACCCTAGGAATGGGATCTTGTACCACACTATGAGTATGACCAAAATATACAATGAATATTTCAAAATTATTATAGGAAAGATAATTTCCATTATATTTCCTCAAAATAATTTTCCTCACTTTGAACATACTTGTCCTAATGTTCTTACCATTTCTGAAGCAGTTCTAGAAGTCCTCTTTCATGAAGACTTTACAAGGTATGATTTTTAAAAAGCTGTGACTGCTGCTGCTGCATACCATCCAAAGGAAAAGCTGTCTTATAATCTTGTCCAGATTATTATCTGGGTCTGGAACCATGTAATGTCTGGGTGTTCCTAAAAGTGAAAACAATCATGAAAGGTAAACATTTTCTTCAGAACATAGTACAACTAAAGACATAAAAGAGGATTTCCAGTACTGATTTTAGAAAGTGTCAAGAATGATGGGATAAATGTGTTTGAAGTGTGGGACAGTCATTAATTTTACTGTACTGCAGTAATTGTTTAAAATATAATCATTCATCATATTTTCTGATCAGATCTCATTTCCTAAGCTAATGTCAAATTGTATCATACCCAATTTTCAGAGACATAGGGACCGGCACAATCTCAGGGGTGCAATAAGGCCCATGTCACAACTATGAATCCACCCCACCTAAATGCACATCTCTCTTTGGTTCTAGAGAAGTACTAGAGGTTGGCAGTATCTGTGCTACTTGAGGTTTGAAGAATGGGTGGTAGAGATTGACTCTTGGCTAACAAGACTGATGTTTAACTGGATCACACCTGAGCTTGACAGCCACAGGATCCTGTTGCATCTCAGGGGAGGGTAAGTATACCCTGTGCCCAATCCAGGTTAGAAATGATTTAGGCTGAAACTCAAGCCTATCTCATCAGTGCACACATCCCAGCCAGTATAAGGGCTCTGTGAGTTCTGGCCTGTGTATGAGGCTTTCAGTTCCTACTGGATACTGAGTCTCACCACAGTGGTCCTGACACTGAGCTCCAACACAAAGCCCTGTGCCAACTTTAGCTCTCTGCTGTACAGTGGATGGAATATTCCTCTGCTGTGCCATCCAAGCTTGGAAGAGGGGTGTTGGAAGCAGAGTCCTTGTTGCCTTGTCTTTGCACTTCCAGCTGCTTAGTTCATGAGCTTCTGTTCAGTTCTGGGTTTCACCATGGTTGGCCTGGTACTGGACATCAAGTCTAAGGCCTGCACTTAATTATGTCTCCCTCCCCCTTGCAGGAGGCAAATCTCCCCATAAATCTAGGCAACCACTGAGCTATTTTATCCTTATAGACTTTACTATTCTGGAATTTTAAAAAATTCAAAGTAGACCATGCTCACAGCAGTAATAAAAGACCTTAACTTATCCAAAGAAATAGAAATTCTGCAAAGTGATCCCTCACATCATATTGGAGTGCAACTACAAACCAGAAGCAGGGACATACTTAGAATACAGTAACCATTTTTTCTCCTCTCTCTTTTTATCCTAGTAGCCTTTTCATATAAGAGAAACCATGTGATGTTCAAGCTTGTGTATCTGATTTCCTTTACTGAATAGTATGGTCTCAAGGTACTCTCATTTTCTTATGAATGTCTCAGGTTTATGTTTCTTTATAACAGAGTAGTACTCCATTGTGTATAAATTCCACATTTTCTTAATCCATCCATTTGTTGATGGGTCAATAGGCTGCTTTCAAGATTTATCTGTCATGAAGTGTGCTGCTATTAACATGAGTATATATACATCAATGTAGTATGGTGTTTTTAATTCTTTGGAGAAGATACCTAAAAGGGTGTTGTTGGGCCAAATAGAATTTCTGTTTTTAGTGTTCTGGGGAATGACCATGCTGATTTCTGTAGTGGTTGTATCAGTTTACACTCTCACCAAAAATGGGTGAGGGTTCTTTTCTCCCCATAACCTTGTCAGCATTTGTAATTCATTGATTTCCTGATGGTAGCCATTCTTTCTCAGATGAGATGGAATACTAATGTTGTTTTAATTTGCATTTCTCTAATGGTCAGCAATGTTTCTATTGGCCAGTTGCACTTCCTCACTTGAGAATTGTCTAATAATTTCAGATTTTTGATTGGGTCTTGTTTCTTATACATTTTAGATGTTACTCCTTTATCTAAGGAGTTGTTACCAAATTAATTTTCTCGTTCTATAGGATGTCTTTTCACTTTGTTGATGGTTTCCTTTGCTGTCACATCAATTTAATGTGACCCAATTGATGATTCTTGGCATTATTTCTTTTTTCAGATTTTAATATAAATTCTATTTTATTTTACCCCATTCCCCCTCAATCCCCCTCCCCTCCCTAAGTACAAAAGTTTGTTTGCATTTTTTCCTTCTATTTTCACTTTTTTCTTGTCCTTTCCTTCTTTTCTCCCTTCCTCCTCCTTTGTTCTCTTTCCCATTTGAACACTTTTTTCCCATTTCCCAACATCCATTATACATTTTACTCCTTATTTCCATATTCAGTTTCTCACAACAGAGAAACAATATGGTATTTAAACATGTGGGTCCAATTTATTTCACTTAAGAGTATGGTTTCAAGGTCCATCCATAGCTATAAAGAAGGATGAATAAGACAAGGTTGTCCACTATCACCACTCCTGTTCAATATAGTTCTGGAAACATTAGCCACAGCAATTAGAAAAAAGAAAGAAATAAAAGCAATAAAGATAGGAAAGGAAGAAATTAAACTGTCATTATTTGCTGATGATATGATACCCTACATAGAAGACCCAAAAAGCTCTGCCAAATGACTTCTAGACTTAATTGACAGATTCAGTAGAGTAGCTAGATACAAGGTAAACACTCAAAAATCAATAGCCTTTTGTATGCAAATAACAGACTCATGAGAGAGAAATTAAGGAAACAATCCTTTTCATAATAGCATCCAAAAAATGAAATATCTAGGAATCAATCTAATAAAGGAAGCAAAAGAGCTCTACATTGAGAACTACAACACTCTGAAAAAAGAGATCAAAGAGGATATAAGAAAATGGAAAGACAGACCTTGTTCCTGGGTAGGAAGAACCAATAGAGTGAAAATGGCCATACTCTCAAAACTGCTATACAGATTCAATGCAATCCCTATTGAAATCCTAACAGTATATTTCACAGAACTAGAGAAAGCAATCCAAAAAATCATTTGGTACAAGAAGAGACCTAGAATAGCAAAAGCAATTCTAGGCAACAGAGACATGGCAGGTGGTATCACAATCCCCAACTTGAAACTATACTACAAAGCCACTGTGATAAAAAACAGCATGGTACTGGCAAAGAAAGAGACCCACAGATCTGTGGAATAGATTAGAAGATGCAGAAACAACTCCAGACACACTCAGCAACCTCACCTTTGACAAAGGTGCCAACAATCCTCACTGGAGAAAAGATAGCCTCTTTAATAAATCGTGTTGGAAAAACTGGATTTCAACCAGCTGAAAATTAAACCTTGTCCCCTATATTTGACCATGCACTAAACTAAAATCCAAGTGGATGAAACATCTAAATATTAAAACAGAAACACTAAACTTGCTGGAAGTTAAGTTAGGTAGAACTCTCGAAGTCATTGACATAGGAAAATCTTTATGAACACATCCCCAGTAGCACAGGAACTAGCACAAAGAATCAACAACTATGATCTCATTTTTTAAAAAAGCGTCTGCACTGCAAGAGAAACCAACAGAGCTAAGAGACAACCTAAAATGTGGGAAAAATTTACCAGCTGTTCCTCAGACAAAGGACCACTATCTAGAATATATAAGGAACTCAAAAAAATCAGAACCCACAAATATAAAAACCCATTAAAAATGGGCATGTGAAATGAACAGACATTTCTCAGACAAAGAAGAAAAAGTAGCAAATAAACATATGAAAAAATGTTCAACACCACTGGTCATTTGAGAGATGCAGATGAAAACAACACTGAGATTCCAACTCACACCAGAAAGAATGGATGCTATCAAGAAATCAACCAATACAAATGCTGGCAAGGTTGTGGGGAGAAAGGAACCCTTCTTCATTATTTGTGGGAGTACAGACTGGTGCAACCAATGTGGAAATCAATATGGAGATAACTCAAGCAACTAGGATTAGAAGTGCCATTTGACCCAGCTATTCTTCTGCTTGGTATCTTCTCAAAATAATTAAAAGTATCATGGCTGGGGGTTTAGCTCAGTGGTGCTGCCACCTGCCTCACAATCAAAAGAACCCAAGTTAATTCCCCGGTACAAAAACAAAACAAAACAAGAATCCTACCACAATGACAAATGTTCACCCATATTTATAACTGCAGTTTGTAATAGCTAAAACTTGAAAACAACCCATTGCCCATCAATTGCTGACTGTATAAAGAAGATGTGGTTGTTTTATAAAATGGAGTACTACTCAGCCATTAAGAAAAAGAAACTAGAAACATTTATAGCTAAGTGGATACAAATTGAGGCCATACTCCGAGGTGAAATTAATAGGACACACATGTAAATACTCAATAGTTTATCTGGTGCAAAAAACTGAAAGTGCAAATAAGGATCAAAATGTATAATTGATATTGTATAATAGGAAGGAAAGGTCTAAAGGAGTAGGGGAATTGGGATGGGTAGGATAAAGAAATGAAGGGAAAAGAAAAATATATGAGAAAAGGAAAAAATTGAAACAAAGTGTTTGTAAATAAGGAAGGGTGGAGGGGGTAAAGAGTGGGCAGGGAAATGGGGAAAAAGTAAGAACCAAGACACATCATGTAAAGGTAGAAGATCCCAATGATCAATGTCACTGTATTGTATACCCAAAATGTACGAATAAACATAATGAAAAAAAAGAATGAGCTTCAGACATTTATATATAAATCTTCACATTATTTCTTGTGAAACTATGTTTTTATGTAGAAAGTCTTTCCCTACACCTATGTTTCTGAGAGTTTTACCTATTTTGTCTTTCAGGAGATTATTTCTGTTCTATATATAAAGAACTGAAAAAAATCAGACCACCCAAATTCAAAGACCCAATTCAAAAATGGGCATCTGAAATGAACAGACATTTCTCAGAACAAGAAGTAAAACCAGCAAATAAACATATGAAAAAATGTTCAACATCACTGGTCATTCGAGAGATGCAGATGAAAACAACACTGAGATTCCAGCTCACACCAGAAAGAATGGCTGTTATCAAAAAATCAACCAATAACAAATGCTGGCGGGGGTGTGGACAGAAAGGAACCCTTCTCCATTGTTCGTGGGAGTGCAGACTGGTGCAACCACTATGGAAATCAGTGTGGAGATATCTCAAAGAACTAGGGCTGGAGGTCCCATTTGACCCAGCTATTCCCCTGCTGGGTATTTTCCCAAAAGAATTAAAAGAATCATACCACAGAGATACATGTGCACCCATGTTTATAGTGGCACAGTGTGTAATAGCTAAAGCTTGAAAACAGCCCAAGTGCCCATCAACTGGAAACTGGATAAAGAAGATGTGTTTTTTTTAAATATAAAATGGAGTACTGCTCAGCCATAAATAATGAGAAACTAGAGTCATTTATAGCTAAATGGATGCTTATTGAGGTCATATTCTTAAGTGAAATAAATAGGGCACACATGTGTAAATACCGAATAGTTTCTCTAGTGTGAGAAATTGAGATTGTAAGTAAGGATTAAAAGGATTAATAACTAATAATTGATACTCTGAAATGGGAAAATGTCCAAAGGGGTAGTGGTGGTGGGAGGAGATGGGGAAAGGAAAGAATGGAAAGGAAAAGTTATGAGAAAAATAAATGGAAACGAAGTCTATGGAAATAGGGAAAGGTGGAGGGGTGAAGGGTGCACAGGTAATGGGGGAAAAATAAGAATCAAGATACAGCATGTACAGGTACAAGCACCCAATGATAAATGTAAACATACTGTATACCTAAAATGTACCAATAAAAGAATCTAAGGAAAAAAAAGTATTTCTCTTCTAGTGTTGAGATCTAATGAGATAGGAATTAACCTACTCAAAGAAGTAAAAGACCTCTAAAACAAAACTGTATTACTCTGAAAAAGGAGATTGAAGAGGATATCATAAAATATTCCCTGTTCCTGTATAGACAGAAGCAATATAGTTAAAATGACTGTGTTTCCAAAACTGGGCTATTGATTTAATGCAATCTCCATCAAAATGCCAACAGCATTTCTTACAGAATCAGAGAAAAACTTCTCAAAATTCACATGGAACCAGAAGAGACCTAGTCAGCAAAAGCAACAAAGGCAAGGCAGGGCATCACAATCCAAGACCTCAAATTATACCCCAAAGCTACAGCCATGAAAACATCACAGTACTGTCAAAATAACAACAGCGGGAGGAACAACAAGAAGAACAACAAGAATTTAAAAAAGACAGACTTGTAGTTCAAGGGAACAGAATAGAAGATACAGAAACAACTCCAGGAACACTCAGTTATGGAATCTTTGACAAAGGGGCCAAATCCATTTGCTGGAGGAAAACTAGCCTCTTTAACTATTGGTGCTGGAAAAACTGGCTATCCACATGCCAAAGATTGAACTTAGACCTACATCTCTCACCATACACTAAATTAAAATTAATTTTATTTTAAAAATTAAGTCTCTTAAGTGAAATAAATTGCACACACATGTGTAAATACCGAATTGTCTCTCTGGTATGAGAAACTGAAAGTGTAAATGAGGACCAAAATGTATAACAGATAATGTGAAACAGGAAGAAAAGTTTCAAAGGGGAAGGGGAAGTAGGAGGGGTGGGAGAAAGGAAATAAGGGAAAGAAAAATATGAGAAAAGAAAGAACAAACAGAAACAAAGCTTTTGTAAGTAGGAATTGGTGGAGGGGTGGAAAGCAGGAAAGGGGAATGGGAAAAGACAAGAACTAAGATATATCATGTACAGATACAAATGTCCAATGATGAATATGATCATAATGTATACCTAAAATGTACCAATAAAGTACATTTAAAATTTGTTTTATAACACACATACAAAATTTTAAAATTACATACTTAAAGCTTTGTGTAATGCATAAAGAGAGTAAGAATGATACACTGAGGGACTATGAAATAAGTAGAGAGTCCATAATAGCCTCTCAATTCAATTAAAGCTACATAAGTGGTAAACAATGAATAAAGAGAAAGCAAACAGGTGTATGGATTCATACACAGTGTATGCCAACTGAGTAATTCTCAGTTCCCATGTTTGATTTGGCTCTATTTGCTAGTCTCATGAACCAAAAGAGACAGCATGGATATTGAAACTAGACTGCTTAGGCTGTAGATGAATCGGTTCAGCATGAGAGAGACATGGTGTACATCACTGAACCCATTGCACACTTCCTAGGAGACTGTGAAATAGCTGAACTGAGGTACACTCCAAGGCCAGCTCCATAAAATAAGGAAATAACTGACAAATGAGACCAACAGGTAGAGAAGGCTTTATATTTCACACCTGTGGATGGGACTCTCAAAATGGCAGAAATAATTCAAGTGCAGGAGTAAAGGATCCTTGAAAGGGGAACACCACTAATGACGGCACCAGTCTTATAAATTAATATGTTAGTCATGGAGGTATCAGAACAGCCAAGTTTGACAAGTTGAGGTACATCCCAGAAGAAATGGGGGATTTCCACAACAGTGCAGAAAGTAAGTTGTAACACCATCAAGCAGTTGATGGAAAATGACACCACAAACAGCAAGCCACAAAGCCAGGAGTTCATGATGAGTGGATAGTGAAAAGGGTGACAGATGGCCACCATGCAGTCACAGGCCATCTCAGTGAGGAGTAAATTATCCAAACAGCCAAAAAGAAAGGGAAAAAATACCTGAGTTAGATAGTATGTGTTGGTAATTGATGTTCACCAACATTTGGGGCATTGTAGTGCTCCTGAAACCAAAATCAGACAGGGACAGTTTGGAGAGGAAATACATGGGGCCATGGAGGGAGTCAGAGCTGATGAGCAGGATGATGAGCAGGTTCTCAAGTACTGGGGCCAGGTACATGGAAAGGAACAGTTCAAAGAAGATGGGCTGTAGCTCAAGATCCCCTGAGAGGCCTAGGAGGAAAAACTTCGAGGCACCTGTTAGGTTCAGAGGTTCCATGTAGATGGGATATCCGGTGATAAAGGAAGTGTTTGAATAAGCAAAATAAAAAAAGAAGCATCCAGCTAATTGTCTATTTTTTGAAATCTGACCAACCACAAGTATTTCCATACATCCTTGTGCCTTTTGCAATAGTTTTCACTCCAGAACTCTTCCTAGAACTCTTCTTTCTTGATGTCTGCACTACTCACCTGCTTCTATAATTCATCCACTTTAGAGACACAGAATCAATGAGTGTTAGAGACAAAAGGAGTATTTTGAGATAACAAATTCATTAATATCTTAAATGCCAGCCCCTGCTTTTTAAAAACAAATATGGAAAAATGAATTATTTTCTGTCTTTTTGAAAAAAAACTTTTAAAAGACACCATGAGTTAGTCAAATGTATTTTATCTCATGGAAATGCAATATAAGTCCTTTCATTTGCAGTGCAGCCCTATGAGAACTAAAGCTACATTAGGCAGATGTTCAGTCAAAATCAAATATTAGTAATCAGGTAGTATTTTTACAATACTCCTAAGAAAATCATGTCTTTCTAAATATTACTTAAGTGATCATTTTCATAAGATATATGCATTAATAATTTTTGAAGTTGTACAAATTGAAATATGTTAAATTTTACTACTAATGTTTTATATTTGTTTTCCCACTGAAAAATTAGTTAATCAGCTATCTGCTATTACTGTCAATATGTAGAGACAGAAAGATCCCTGAAGTGTTTGTAGTAATGGTCTTTTCATGGTAGATCTACAGGAAAATTCCTTATTGAGTAAAAAATAATATTGTCATAAATCACATTCCCAAAATGGAATACAAAATTCATTACTATACATAGAAAATGCTGTGATCTGTAATATTCAGGTAGCAAAGCCTCTTGCAAGCCATTTGGCCCAATCTTCTATTTCACAGATGAAGTTATTAAGTCCCAAAGGATAGAAGCGTTATTTTGTCTTTTTACTAATAGCCATTAAACAGGGCTGAAAAAACATCATTGCACATATGGAGATAACAACCCTAGAACAGAGGCTATTCTCATCCACATCTTTTACTCATAGAGTGTGGACAGTGTTTAAGTCACTCAATGCCTCTGTATTTTCATCTGTTCCCTAGAAATTACGGGAGCAACACCCATTAGGGTAGGACATAGGTGGCAAAAAATAGATGCCTGTTACTTAATAAATATTTTGTCATGATTCTTAAATCATAATTGTAATCAATACTGGAGTGGTGCGTGTATTCGTTAAATAAAGTTTAGTGGCCTCTTCTTCTTTTATGTGTCAGAGAGTTAGAAGCCTATCATGCCCCAAGGAAATCATTCATAAAGTAAAAATCATAAAGTGTGTCTAAATCCCTGCAATAAAGTAATTATTCCCAGTTTTGTCTCTATGTTTGCATATCATTGCCTTCCCTTTACTTCTCTCTTTTTTATTTTCCTTTTTGTGAAAATCTATGAAATTTTATAATTGAATACTAAAGATTTTTATAAATGGAAAATGATCCATCTCAGGAAATTCAACCCACACACATAAAAAGCATTGTTTTATCTTTAATTAAACAGCAAACAGAAAAGCACCTGTGTATGGAAGCCACACTGCCTACCTTCTGTTTCTGTGACCCGAGAAAAGATCCAAACAATATTTAACAGATGTTGCAGCCCTCTCTATGCCAAGCAGATATAGGTTCTGGGGAATTAAAATAAAGAATACTCAGGTGTTTCTCGTCAATCATTAAGAATCTACTTGTGTAAAGGGAAAACATAAAAGTATATTTACATAAGAACAAAAATAACATGTTCTTTTAGGGTCCCAGGGAAGACATAACCTTCAGATGATAGGATATTTTAGTAGAATATATGACATTTAGCCTGAACAGTAATGGTACTAACATCTACATATGCCTTGTCCTTAGTATATATATTCATTTTATATTTGGTTACACGTACAGTACCACTTATGTTTAATTCTTAGTGAGTTTGCATCAAATGCAGATCAACACAGATGACAACATTGAGGCTCAGAGATACAGAGAATGTGTCCAGGGTCACACAGACAATATATAGGGGAGATAAGATTCAAGATCAAATGATGGTCTCTGAGGCCCATGGTCACATTTTGGCCCATGGTCACAACTTGGTCACATTTTGCCTGAGAGGTGAAACAGAATCCAGAGTTCCATTTCAAACTCTAACAGCTTTTGTGTTTCCTAACTAAAACACAAGACCCCTATTTCATGTCTTCCTTGAAATGAATAGAAATTATGAGAATGAAAGAAGAATGGACAATTGAAGCAAAATCCTAGAGTAGAAAAATGAGAGTGATTTCCCACGAATTGTCATGTGTTAACACCATTTTGTAATGCATGCCTCGGTATCTGCTATCCTTCCTATGTTTGATGCAACAAAAGTAATGTACTTTGGTCTAACAGAATTTGAAATGGAAGAGTTCAGTGAATGAAAGTCACTGCTCGCAATGAAAAGGAAAAGAAATTCCATAATGGTATTAGCAAGAGAGCATGGCCAAGGTGTCTTGGGACTGGAATATCATGGTCTGATTCTGTTTTATCCTCAAGTATACAATGAAAATAGTATATGTTATTATTATTAGGGGTTGTTATATAGATAAAAGATCATGAGCTACATTGAGGAAAATTTGAGAACCTCACAGAGTTACTATCATCCATTTCATTATTATGATAACATTAACTTTATGATCATTTTTGAATACCTAGTGCATCACTGAGTGGGACTCATTTGGAGGGACAGATTGCCAGAGATTCTGCAGTAAGTCTCTAATCCCCACCTGTCCAGTGTGCAATACAAAGTTGAAGAAAGGCTTAGGACACAGTTAAAGAGAAAGTGTGAACCAGCACTTCCAATGCTCTTTTGGCAAAAGTCACTGGTCCATCTCTTCCACCGAATGTTACTATTCATCAATCACGGTAAAAGGTGCAGTACACATAATTCCCATGGAAACTAATGCAGGCAAGGCTTTAAAGAGAAGAGTCAAAGCATTTTCAAATTAGAAGCAAGATAGACAAAAATACACGGCATTAATTGGAGCATTGTCCTCAAGCTATGAAGGCACGAATTGTGTGAATGGAATTTGGATGTGATTTACTCTGATCTCAGCTACAGGTGTTATCTCATATTAGACCCACAGCTTCATAGGCCATTACTCTCGTTTCAGACATGGCCATTATCAGTCCTGTTCAATATAGTTTTGGAAATATTAGCCACAGCAATTAGACAAGAGAAAGAAATAAAAAGAATAAAGATAGGAAATGAAGAAGTCAAATTGTCATTATCTGCAGATGGCACGATAGTCTATATAGAAGACCCAGAGAACTCCATCAAAAGTCTTCTAGACTTAATAAACAAATTCAGTGAAGTAGCTGGATACAAGGTGAACACATAAAAATCAATAGTTTTTCCTCTACATGGACAACAGACTCACTGAGAGAGAAATAGGGCAAACAATTCCTTTCACAATACATCAAAAAACCCCTGAAACACCTAGGAATCAACCTAACAAAAGAAATCAAAGACGTCTCTGAAAACTACACCACTCTGAAAAGAGAGATTGAAGGTAATATAAGAAAATGGAAAGGCATCCCTTGCTTCTGGGTAGAAAGAATCAACATAGTGAAAATGGCCATACTTCCAAAACTGCTATATAGATTCAATGCAATCCCAATTGAAATCCCTGCAGCATACTTCA
>NW_004624901.1:1941851-1959690 GCF_000247695.1 Heterocephalus glaber
CCCCCCCCCCAGCCTGGAGAGGAGAAGGCGTCCTAGGAGAAGCCTAAGCCAGAGGAAGAGCGTGGTGCGGAGATCAGCACCGGGAACACTGACAGCCTGGAGGAAGATTCGGCCGGCAACAAGAGCCTGTACCTGGACTTCACCAGCAAACTGCTGGACTTCAAGCTGGCCAAGGGTGAGGCGGGAGCAGGACCAGGAGCACGCCTGTGACATCTGCAGGAAGAACTTCAAGTTCTTGGGCACCCTGAGCTGCCACTGGAAGGAGCACGGCCACCAGGAGCTGGGTGCCCGGGAGGCCTTCGTGGAAGAGCAGAATGAGGAGATGGAGGGCTCCTTGGTCGGGGAGGGTGCAGCAGACAAGAAGTCCTCAGAGAAGAATGACGACGACAAGAAACCAAAGACAGACTCCCCCAAAAGTGTGAACAGCAAGGCCGACAAGAGGAAGGTGTGCAGAGTGCAACAAGCGCTTCTGGTCCCTGCGGGACCTTTCCTGGCACATGAGGTCACGCACAGGGGAAAGACCACAAAGTGCCAGAGCGGCGAGCGGACCCTCACCCTGAAGGGCAGCCTGGTGCGGCACCCGCAGATCCACCAGATCCCGGCCCGGGAAGCTCCAAGGAAAGGACAGGGACAAGGAAAAGCAGGCCGAGGAGGACAGGGAGGCCCAGTCCACGCACAGCGCAACAACGGCGCATCTGAGGACGAGGCCGAGGTGGTTCCCGGCACCAGGGACCATGCGGCCGTCACCAGGAGCAGGAGAGGCTGCGGCAGCCACAAGAAGAAGGAGAAGGAGCAGGGCTCTCCCAGGGAGCCCAGCCCCGAGAGCCCCGCCGCCCTGGTGCAGGACCTGCTGGAGCTGTGTGGCAAGCGGCAGGCGCAACCCGTCCTGGCCGCCCACGGCACCTCGCAGCTCCTGGGGCTGGAGTGACGGCCGCCCCCCGGGTCCGCCCAGGGCTCCCTCGGTGTCCGAGGGGGGCAGGAGAGAGACAGCAGCGTGCCGCCCACAGCTGTGCCACAGCCTTCCTGCGGCCAGCCCCGCAGTGCCAGTGCCTTAACTACTTCGGATCTCCATCCCCTCGGGTGTGGGCTTCTCCCAGAATGACTTTAGCAGAACTCGTTTTAATGAATTGTTCTCGGAGGACTCCTCGCCTAAGCATTAATGTTACCTTTTGTATTGGTGTGTCTGAACTTGTTTTTGTGAATCTGTGATTGTACTGTTTGTTCTGTGAGCTGAAAACAGAAGAAAAAAACGTGCAGTTAGATACCCAGAGCCAATCACTGGAAGAAAACGAGGTGAATTTCATGTCAGTGGCCAGAGCAGAAGTGGGTGCCATGCTGAGTTCTCACACAGACATTTCTCTTGTTCCCTGTGTGACAGAGTAGCTGTGATCTGGTCCTTGGTATCACAGGATGTGGCCAATGAAGGTTGCGAAGTTCTTCAAGCCAAAACCAGGAAAGATTTGTAGCTTCAACCTTATACGCGTTTCCATTCTTCCCACATTAGAAGTGGTCACTATTCAGGTTTTAAAACCTCCGTTCTTAATTTACAGAGAAAAGTCATCTCCTGCCACCTAACCTATGCAAGATAGGCTGGGGTGTTATACAGTTCATCCCCTCCTCCTTTGGTAGGTGCTATTATTAATATTACTAGTATTAGTTCACCAGTTTGCTGGGATCTGCAGTCAGCAGAAACAAGTGGGCAATATTTGTCCTGGGAGACCTGTGCCACCCCCACCCCAGTCCCCTCCTGCCTTGTGCTTGAAGCTCTCACCAGCACACTGCAGTGACAGCTCTTCTACTGTACCCAGACAAGCCCTCCCTTCCTGACTGCAGGATCCGGTGGGGCCGTGGTCCTCTGGGGCTGGGAGCCACCCAGCCAAGCCCATCCTGGCCCTGCCCCAGCTATGCTACTGTCCTTTGAAAAGCAAGGAAATACAACTACAGGTAATAAAACTAAGAGCAAGGTATAGGACAGAGGTTGGTGTCCCCTTCCTGCGATGTGGGGCGGTGCTGGAAGATGACGCACTGTCACTGGTCCTCATGAGAAAGGGAGGATCGCTTTCGCTGCTGAGCATCCCACACGGGGATGGATAGAGCCCTGTGCTGTTGCCAGCCCAGTGACAAAAGAGAGGCCGGGCTGTGGCTGACCTGTGCCCGGCGCCCCTCGCCGCCTCACCCTGCACGTTCCTCCTCTCCAGTGTGAGGTGGCTGAAGGCGATCACCCCATGCAACCTCACAGGAAGCTGTCCTGGACACTGCGCAATGTGTCTCTCTGCAGATGAAAAAGGTCGAGGTATATATGTTTACCTGTATCCGGGATGTGTGAACCAGTTTAAAAGTGAGGTTTTCTTTACTGTAGAGGGGCGTGTAGATCAGAACCAATGATCCCTTGGTGTCTTCTAAGTTAAAACCAGTTCATACATCCCTTAGTTGTTTTGTGTTATTATTACAATTGTTGTTGTTATTTTCTTTGTTATTATTTGGAGTTTCTTGTGCTTTGTTTTTCTTCAGAACTCTCCACACTAAACTCACAATATTGTGGGGAGAAGCCAGGACTAAACTCTCCACTGTGGTGAGATGTAGCAAGGCTTGGTCCAGCAATCGCGTGCCAGGGCTGCCGCACAGTGATCACTATTGACTTAAAGTTTATTTACCCTCTCAGTCAATAAGGTCTTGACATGTTTTATTAGTGAGGTTCAGAAATGTATTATTTGCATTTTAAATAATAAATGTATTATTGTTTGTGGTTCTGCCCCTCCCCCATATATTAAACTGTGAAATTTGCCAGGGATTTAGCTCAGTTGGTTCTGCCACCTGCCTCACAAGCACAAGGACTGGAGTTTGATCCCAGGTACAAAAAAAAAAAAAGAGAGAGAGAGTAAACTGTGAAATTTGTGATTTGTTTAAACGCTGGGTGAATCATAGCTTAGTTGGCAAGTCCAGCTAATTTGTACTTAAACATTGTTTGATTCTCTTCCTCCTTCTTTCAGGGCTTTTACTATTATATATATATATATACATATACACACATGCATCTTCTGAAAAGTTTTTTGAGGTGCAAGTTATTTTCTCTTTTGTTTTCTCCTCTTTGATTAATGAACACAATGCTGAGATTCAATCACTACATGAAACACCTGGCTGTGAGAACAGAACAAAACACCTCAGAGCTGTTTCCAAACAGCCTCAAAGCCCCGAGACAGTTGGAAGCCAGCCTCAGATTCATCCTCAACATCTGTCTCCTCCTCTCTCTCTCCAAGGAGGAAGTTGATCCACATGATTTCTGTCCATGCATTAAATAGGAAGCAAGAATAAATACGTAGAATTCATATTTTTCTAAAGGGATCTTAAAAACTGCTGCTACATATTATGTACAAAATTGGTTTATGCCACATGAACAGAGAATCACAAGTTTGGTTTTGGTACTTTTTGTTCCTCTTTGTACTAGGTTGTATAGAACTTCCAAATCCAGAATGAAAAGAAAGCTGTTCTGTATTTGAACCATCTAAGCAACAAATGTTATATTTTAAAAATGGCAAAAAATTTATATATGTACCATAACTTGTTCCAAGCTCCTAAAGCTCATTTAAGTAGTGTACATTACCATCTCTCTTGCTTTTGAAATGTGTTAGTTTGCATCAACACTCAGATTCAACTCTTTTTGAAATCCATATGGCTATGCTTCAAATGGTTTAACTGACCCATAGCATTGCCTGGTAAAGGGATATAATTTACTTTGTAACTTTACTTTGATAAATCTCTGAAAAATTGTTTCTCCACAACATTTAAGAGAGAATTTCTATCCAATGTGTGGAAAAAGAATAGTCTGACCTTCAGAATTGATGCATGTGTCATTTTAGTATTAATCACCTACATATTTTGTCTTAATAAAATATCCACAATTATATAAATTAGTCATATTCACGTAAATCTACTTTTTCTTAATATAGATCATCAAAATATCCCAGAGGTCCATCTAGTAATAATGTTTTCAAGATAATCAATAACAAATCTTTTATTCTGTTGAGAATAACATTCTAAATTACTCCAGTAAAAGACAGTTAGAATCAGGAAATACACATTTTAGTGTTGTATATTTTCCTGCTATATTTCCCTTGAGAAGGGGTGTAAATCTCTGTACCCCTCTGTGTTTATACTACTTAATTTAAAAAGAGAATAACACCAATTTTCTCAACTTGTGTGAAATATAAGAAAGATAGAATAAATAAAAGGAAACAAAAAAGAAAGGAAGGAGGAAGGGAAGGGTAAACAAAGAAATACTAAAGAAATTGAGCAAAACTATAGTATTCTGAAAAAGATTAGAGAAGACATCAGAAAATGGACATTTCCTGTTTCTGGATAGGGAGAATGAATAAATTGTGTCAAAACTGTCATATTACCAAAACTGGTATATAGATTTAATCCAGTCCCAATCAAAATAGCAACAGCATTTTTCACACAACAACAACAACAACAACCTCTCTGAAAATTTATATGGAACCAGAGAGATCCAGAATAGCAAAAGCCATCTGAGGGGAAAAATCAAACACACAGCAGGAGCAATCCAGATCCTTGGCTTCAAGTTAAATTACAAAACTATAATAATAAAAATAAATCAGACTGGTAAAAAGAGGATATGCAGATCAATGGAACAGAATAAAAGATAAAGAAAATATCCCAACACATTAAGTCATCTGAACTTTGATAAAGAAGTCAAGAGCTTACCCTGGAAGAGCCAGTCATGGTACATACCTATAATCCCAGCACTCAGGGGGGGTGAGGTAGGAACATTAGCATAACATTGAGGCTGGCATGAGCTACATAGTGAGTTCAAGGTTAGCCTGAACTACATAGTGAGACCCTGAACTACATAACAAGTCATGACCAGAAAAAAAAATCATTCCTTATCTCATAGTATTTAAAATTCCAGAAATCTGACAAAAGAACAGAATCTTAAAAGCTGTTAGAGAAAAACTACGAATTGATTAGAATTATAGCAGACTTCTCAGGACAAACTTGAAAGGCTAGAAGAGCTTGGAATAAAGTGTTTCAAGCCCTAAAAGAAAACTTCCAACCTAGACTAATATACCCTGCAAAATTATCTTTCCAAATTGATGGATAAATAAGACATTTCTATGATAAAGAACACCTAGTGACCCACTAGAAAGATTTTTGCTTCCTGTTCCCATGGCTTTATGCTCTGCTGGCCTAGAAGCCTTTGTGGAGGGAGAGGGAGGTTTGTAGCAGAAAGCACAAAAATGATTCCTTTGAGCTGGAAGCTAAGAATTCCCCCTGGTCACTTTGGGCTCCTCATGCTTCTGAACAAAGAAGCAGAAAAAGGAATTATGGTATTGGCAGGGGTAATTGATATGGACTATCATGGGAAAATTGGAATACAACTCCACAATGAAAGAAATAAAGAAGTGTAAGTGATAGAGAAAAGTTTAAACTATAGGTTAGTTATTAAGGTAGCCGAAGTAGAAAAAGCAATGCATTCCTTTAAGATTTATCTTTCCTGTAACTCTCATTGTTTAAGGTGATGGCTAACTGACCCTTTGACTTGTAACTTAGCTGTAGATAACATTTAACCTGGGGAAAAACAAAGTAAGAATGTTTGAGTTAATTTACAATGTATGTGTTTTAAGTGTCATCTGTTTGTCATATGTCTGTGACTATAGCCATTAACAGGAACTAGTTGTAAAAGGGAAACAGAAATTTTACTAAGACCACCAGGAATGAGGTAATGGCTAAGAAAAGATATAAAATGAAATGTTGAACAAAGGATGGTGAGGTGACTGAACAGACCAGTTTCTGGCAGTCTTGCCTGCTTTCAAGTAAAAGCTTTGTTATTTTACCCAACTTCTGTGTCTCTGTGCATTTCTTTGCACGATTCTGGATCATTTGGTTCCCTGGCTGGGAATCGGGAAAGAAGTGGCCTTTTTGGGCATTTGCCTGAGGCCCACTGGAGGGAGCAGCTCTCTGCCTCCTTGAGGGGAATGGTGTGCCCCTGGGACTAATTTTCTAGGCTTCCCGACAGAACACAGAGGCCCACTCACTGGTTGCAGATAGCCTGAACCAGAGACAGGATGACAGAAAGAGGGTTACTGTTGGTGTCTCATCTATCTCTTTTCTTGGCTGGGTGAGAAACCCCAGGAAACCCCCCCAGTCATTAACTTTTGGTTTCATTTTGATTTTATTTGGTGTTCTGTAACTTTGGGCAAATATAGCACAGGGACCTGATCACCCCTTGTGCTTTGCCATTTGGGAAGGTAGCTCCTTCCAGTTTTTCTGATTATGGTTAGGGGGCCACCTGGAGGGAACGTAATAACTTCTGAATGAATGGATAAATGAAAGAGTCTTTGGTTAGGATAGTGAGAGTAACAAGCTGCAAAATTTTATAGGCAGTCTTGTCCATGCACCAAGACAAAGGGAGGGGGCATTTATGCTTAAAGAGCCCTCCCTGTGTTGCAGCGCTTGTGTGTGGTCTGTCACAGGGTTCTGTGGTCACAGTTAACAAAGGCACAACAGTGGGCTTAAGTGACAGCCCATCTTAGCCTGAACAGACCCCAAAGTGGCTGAGAGGCCCAAAGCTGGCCAGGCAAGCGAGTGATTCCCCCCCTTTTGTTTGTCTTGCATCACCATACAAGGGTGGGATTAATTATCTGTGATCATAGGAAACACAAATACCAAATCAACTGTATTGGACTGTATGATTCAGAATTTTTATAAAAGAGTTGTGGGAGATTATGGGGAAGGAATTGCAACCAAAAGCCTTAAAGAAATTTTATGAATTGTCATGGCCACAATTGGTGCCTGAATGGCCACCAGAGGGAACCATAGACCTAAAGAAAGTCAGACAGGTATGGAATAAAGTGACCAGACAGAGCTGAGTGAATGAATTTCCGTATATAGACACTTGGTTGGACCTATGTATAAGGCCACCACCCTGGCTCCAGGTCTATGTCTTAGGAAACATATCAACTTGCTTTGTATTAAAGAAAGAAGGAGAGGAGCTAGATCAGGAAGATATGTTAGACTCTCCACCTCCCTACAGAGGAAGGTCAGCTGAGGTTAATGCTCCACCACCATTAGAGGCAGGGAATGTCCCATCTCAGCTCCCTGAGACAGCATCATCCACCCCAATAGCTCACAGAATTAGATCAGCGGACCCTGCAGTAACCTTCCAGATGCCTTTAAGAGAATACCCATAGGAAGGAGGCATTATTTATCTACACCAACCATTTAGTTCCTCTGATTTGTTAAATTGGAAGAGAAGCACTCCTTTTACAGAGGATCCATCTCAAATATTACAATTATTTGATGCCATCTTTGCAACCCATCATCCTAATTGGGAGGATTCTAAATAACTTTGTAGATCCCTGTTAACTACTGAAGAAATACAAAGGATTCTAGGAGAAATTAAAAAGATCAATCCCCCTAGAATGCCAAGTAAAGTCCAGATGCTTGACATGAACAACAATTCCCAGTCAATGTGCAGCCCGATTGGGATCCCAATACCCAAGCAGGCCAGGAGAACTTGAGAAATTATTGGACAGCCATTTAAGTAGGAATTCTGGATGCAAGTAAAAGACCTACTAATATGATTAAAGTGTCAGAGACACAGCAGGAGGCGAATGAGAGCCCTGAGAAATTTTATGAAAAGCTTAGCGAGGTCTACCAAATTTATACACCATTTGACCCTGCAGTTCCAGAAAAGCATCAGCTAATTAATACAACTTTTGTACCTAGTCAGCACCAGACATTAGAAGAAAAATCCAAAGGCAGGAGACTTGGGAAGGCACAAATATAATGCAGCTGTTGCAATTAGTTAGGAAAGTGCATGTGAATAGAGAAACAGTGAAAGAGAAAGAGAGAGCCAGGAAGGAAGATGAGTGGGATCATAACTGTAGCTATGGGAGACAAGGAAGAGAAGGAAAAAGAAAGACAAGTAACAAAAGTAGAAGGAAAACAGAAAAGAGGTTTTCAGTGTGAGGACTTAGAGTTTGACCAGTGTGCATATTGCAGAGAAAAAGGACACTCTAAAAACAAGTGCCCCAAGCTCAAAGAAAATAGAAAACAGGACCCAAAAGAAAGGAAAGATACCAGCACACTAATGCCCATGATGGAGGACAGTGACTGAGACAAACCAGGCTCAATGCAGTTAGGCCCCCACGAGCCCATGGTCAATGTAAAAATAGGGGGCCAGAACATGTCCTTTATGGTAGATAGTGGCACAGAACATTCTGTGGTGACAGCACCAATTGCCACCTTGAGTGAAAAATCCATCCAAGTAATCGGTGACACTGGAACTTCAGAAAAGTGCCAGTTCTGCTATGAGAGGACATGTGAAATTGGAGGACAAGGAGTAAAACATGAATTCTTATATATGCCATAGTGCCCTAGTCCCTTACTAGGAAGAGATTTGTTATCTAAATTATGAGCTACAATTACTTTCACCCAATGGGGAAATGCATCTCTGCATTTAGACCCAGGAAAAGATCTCTTCATGATGGTAACTACTAAAAGAGGATGAGTGTCAGTGTTATAATATTGATGATGTTTTCCAGGCTCTGCAAGAATTAAGAACTATGTTTCCTGCAGTATGGGCAGAAGAATCACCTCCAGGCTTAGCTAAGAATCATCTACCCATAGTTATAGAATTAAAAGACAATTCTGCCCCCTTTGCTGGAAAACAATACCCGATGTCCAGGTGAGCCCAAATTAGAATTAAACATTATATCATGAGATTAAAGGAATTTGGACTTATAAAAGAATGTAAGTCACCTTGGAACACTCCTTTGCTGCCTGTTCAGAAACCTGATGGGGACTATAGGCCAGTGCAAGATCTATGGGCTGTAAATGACAGAGCAGTGACACTGCACCCGGTGTTCCCTAACCCCTATACTTTGTTGGGTCTGATACTCCCAGAAGCAGCATGGTTTACTTGTTTGGATTTAAAAGACACCTTCTTTTGCCTTAGCATCACTCCCCTCAGTCAACCCATGTTTTCATTTGAATGGGCAGACCTGAGTGATGGGAAAAAGACTCAGTTTACTTGGACTAGATTGCCACAGGTATTTAAAAACTCACCCGCACTTTTCGGGGAAGCCTTAGCCAAAGACTTGCTTGCCTTCCCTGTGGACCAATATAGCCACATCCTATTGCAGTATGTGGATGACTTACTGTTATGTAGCCCAACCTGAGAGCAGTACTGGGAAGGAACCAAAAAGTTGTTGCTACACTTACAAGAAACTGGATATAAGGTATCATGGAAGAAAGCCCAGATTTGTGTACAGCATGTTAAATATTTAGGATTTCAAATAACACAAGGCATGCATTGCCTAGGAAGTGAAAGAAAGCAAGTTATTAGTGATATTGCTGAAGCCCAAACAAAAAGATAGCTAAGAGAGTTTCTTGGGGTGGCAGGCTTCTGCAGAATTTGGATTCCAGGTTTTGGAGAAATCTCTAGGCCCCTTTATGAGGCTCTGAAGGTACAAGAGGAAAATCATCTGCACTGGACTATAGAACAAAAGGAAACTTTAAGAAATTAAAATTGACTTTGGCAGCTGCCCCAGCCCTAGGCATACCAGATGTAAAGTGGCCTTTTACTCTATATGTGACTGAAAAAAACCATGTGGCCCTTGGACTCTTGACCCAAGAAGTAGGCTCATGGAACCAACAGGTAGCATATTTATCTAAAAATTTAGATCTAGTAGCAAAAGGATGGCCTCCTTGTCTTCGGGCCTTGGCAGCTTTGATTCTGCTGATTCAAGAAGCAGACAAGTTGACTTTAGGACAGAAACTGTGGAGCTTCCACGTGTGGTCCTAGAACTACTGAACACAAGGGGGCATCATTGGCTCTCAAACAATTGGGTTACTCAGTGCCAAGCCCTTCTCTGTGAGAATTTCTGCTTGTGGTTTATTCCTGTAAAAGCTTTAAATCCTGCTACCTTTTTGCCCACAGAGACAGGCCCTCCAATCATGACTGCTTGAGTGTCACTAATGAGCTTTTTGCCAGCTGCCCTGATCTGCAAATGATACCCTTGTCTGATGCTGACTTCATCCTCTTCATGGATGGGAGCAGCTTCGTAGAAGATGGGGTCCATCATGCTGGATATGCAGTAAAAACGAAAGATGAGGTGGTCCTAGCCAGACCCCTCCCCATTGGCTGATCAGCCCCACGTGTGGAGCTCTGGGCACTCATATGGGCACTCCAATGGGCAAAGGGTAAAAAGGTTAATATATATACAGACTCTAGCTATGCATTTGCTAGCTTTCACATCCATGGCATGATATATCATGAGCGAGGTCTTCTCACGGCAGAAGGGAAACAAATCAAGAATAAACAGGAAATTGTACAGTTACTAGAGGCAGTATGGGAACCTAGCAAAGTCACAGTAATTCATTGGCCTGGACATCAGAAAGGCAAAGACTTTGTTATACAAGGTAATAACAGAGCAGACATGGAAGCCAAAAAAGTCTGCCAAACAAAAATTACAGATGGCTGTGCTGACTTGGACACAAGCTGCAGGACAAAGTGTGAAGAAGCCACAGATTCATGTAATATACTCAGACAAGGAGAATATCTGGGCTAAGGAACAGCTTGCAGAAAAACAAGGAGGGATTTTGGTACTTCCAGAAGGGAGATTAATTATTCCTGAAGCTTTATCCTATTCCTGGGTAAAGCAGTATCATGAGTTAACACATGGAGACAAGACTGCATTACAAAAATTACTAGAGAAACATTTCTATATTCTTTGTGTTGCTGCTCTATGTGAACAGGTATCTTGGAGATGTCAGACACGCCAGAAAGTAAATCCTGCAACTGGACCAAAACCGCTCCCAGATGTTGAAAGAACTAGTACCAACCTCTTTGAAGATATCCAGGTGGCTATTACAGAATTGGCACCCTGTGGAGGCTACAAGTATGTTAGTTTGCACCTGTACATATTCTGGATGCCCTGAGGCTTTCCCTACCTGAACAGAAAAAGTGTCAGAAGTGTGTAAAGTTCTGTTAAGGGAAATTATTCCTCACTTCAGCCTCCCACTCTCTATGGGGAGTGACAATGGACCAGCCTTTGTAGCAGATACTTTACAAACTTTGGTTAAAATGTTGCACATTAAGTGGTATTTGCATACTGCATACTGAGCACAAAGCTCTGGGAAAAGGAAAAGGATGAATAGAACTATTAAAAGTGCCTTAACTAAGAATTGTCTAACTACTCAGGAACCATGGATAGACTTGCTCCCTATGGCCTTATTAAAAATAAGAAATACTCCAGGCAAAACAGGATTCATTCCTTATGAAATATTATTTGGAAGACCCCCTTGCATACTCAGGGACTTTACAGGTAACCTTATTCAACTGGGAACTTCCACCATGGAATTGTAAATGCTAGAGTTACAAAAAGCATTTAATAATATGCAAGGTCAGTTGAGATCAAAGGAATACCTACCTACTATGACTCCTGCAAATTTGATTAAACCTAGTGATTTGATTTCTGTTAATAATTGGAAAAAGACACCCTTGTAACCTATATAGGAAGGACTGTATGTTACACTTATGGTTACTCCCATAGCTGTAAAAGTCACAGAAGTCCAGCCATGGATTCATCACTCCTGAGTGAAGAAATCCCATACGAAGACTGATGCTGAGGATCAGAAAAGACAATGCACTCAAAGCCCTGCTCCCACCACTCCAGAGGCTGGTGGATCAATGCACAGCTGAAGAATGGGAGCACCATTAAAGGCAATATGGACTCTTATGCTATATCAAATTGCCATCACCATGGGTGTCTTTGTTTATGAATTTCGAGTATTTAAGCCTGGTGATGAAATGTTTGGTGAATATTTTGTAACTTTCAAAATGGTAAAATGGAAACCAGGGGCCTATCCTTTCACTATATTCTTTGATGCATGTGCAAGGGAACATTATGGGGGACCTGAAGTAGCCTCTGATTGTGAGGGATAAGTGACTGAAAGGTTATACTGAAAAGCGAAAGCAAAGGTTTGGCTCAATAGCTCGATGGTTGGATGTGTCACCAGCAATTGTGATAAGTGTCAACAAGGTCAATGTAATCCTATATCCATGTATGTGCCAGACCCATGGAATCTCACCTGGTCACAAGGAAAAATATCTCAGGTTTATATAGGATTATCAGCCCACTACCAAACATGGGCCTCAAAAGATAAAGCGATGGACATTGCAAATTAAAAAGGTATGGATGGGCTGGGGATTTAGCTCAGTGGTTCTGCCACCTCCCTCACGAGCATAAGGACCCAAGTTTGATCCCTGGTTCAAAAAAAAGATATGGAAAGCTGCTCCCCCTGAAATAGGAAAGACCTCTGTCCTTCAAGAAATCCAAGCCATGCTAAAATGGCATTCCCAAAACTACTCAGGAATAGATATGATAAATTTGATAAATCATACTCATACATTGCTGATGTAGGCAAATAAAGAGCTAGCATCAGATTGCTGGTTATGTGCCCATTTCAATTTGATGAATTATGAGGCAATAGGAATATACACCAACCTGACACTCACCATCACTAGGAGAGCTATGCACTCACTTTTGAGATACCCAACTAGGACAGTGGGAAATGGGACTTGTTTCCTAGGACAGAATTGGAGTAATGAGGGAAATAATGAAACCTGCACCAACTTAGTCTTGTTAAATGAAGAAAACAGCTATGTGGCACCTAATGGGACCTTTTTATCTGTGGGCATGGAGTGTACAAGGTGATCTCGGGGAGAATCATCACAAAGTGTACTTTGGGGATTCTAATCCCAAATTTGTCTGATTAACTCTGACAGACATAAGAAAAGTGCCTTTATAGATCTCCTCCCTAATGAAAATAGGAGGAACCTGTTTATTCCTCAGTGAAGAATATTGTTATTATGCTAACAAGTCTGGTATAGTGCAAGAATCACTGGATAAATTAAAAGATCGAATTAAGACTCTTGATAATGAATTTTGTACAGGAGAGCCATCTTATGGAGTTGATTTCACTTGGAAAGGATGGAAAATATGGATAGAACCCCTTTTAAGCCCTCTCCTTGTTATCATATTAGTGCTAATATTTGGCCCTTGTGTTGTCCAATGGATTTCAAAATTTATCCATCAGTGTATTGCTGCTGTTTAACATTATCAAATGATGTTAATAAAAAATATAGAAAAGTTAGATAAAACATATAATGGGTAGAAGAATCATCCCAAAGCAGACAAAAGGAGGAATGATAGAGCAAAGTTTAGTTAGTTATTAAGGTAGCTGAAGTAAAATAAGGAATGCATTCCTTTAAGATTTACCTTTCCCGTAACTCTTGTTGTTTAAAGTGATGGCTAACTGACCCGTTGACCTGTAACTTAGCTGTAGATAACATTTAACCTGGGGAAAAACAAAGCAGGAATGTTTGAGTTAATTTACAATGTATGTGTTTTAAGTGTCATCTGTTTGTTATATATCTGTGACTATAACCATTAACAAGAATTAGTTGTAAAAGGGAAACAGAAATTTTACTAAGACCACCAGGAATGAGGTAATGGCTAAAAAAAGATATAAAAGGAAATGTTGAACAAAGGACGGTGAAGTCACTGACCAGACCAGTTTCTGGTGGTCCCACCTGCTTGCAAGTAAAAGCTTTGTTACTTTACCCAACTTCTGTATCTCTGTGCATTTCCTTCCATGATTCTGGAATATACGAGAAACATAGGGGCACTGACTACTATTACCATGGCCTGTTTTAAGTTCAATAGGAAATAGGATGACAGATGGTCCAGAATCTTCAGGAATAAAGGCACAGGCCACCACAAGAAAAGAAAGAGACCTGGTGAGGTACTTGCTGAAGGCCAAGGAAATACAGAATGGGTACTATAAAAAGGTAGTTATAAATACCAACTATGACCCTGTGACCAATTACAGAAATGAAGATTGCAATTGTAATTATTCTCTCCTGTTTTATTAATGTGCAATATTTTTAACATGCTGTCTATAGACTTAATATTGGTTCTTACATATTTTTAAACTTTTATTTCAATGTTCAAGTTATGAAATGTAAACGAATGTGCTCCCCAGCTGACACTTGGGGCAAACTATTAAGTAGTTAAATTATTTCCTTGACTTAAAAAACAAAACTTTTCTTTTTCAAAAGGTGTCCAAACAATATAAAGGCACAAAATCTAATGCAGTTATCAGAATTCCAATCATAAGTTTCTCAGATGATTCAGACCTGCATGTCATTCTCTTTGGACTGTTCTTGCCTATGTACCTGGTCTTAGTGCTCAGGAACCTGCTCATCATTACTGGACATCAGCTCTGACTCCCACCTCCACAGCCCCAGGTAGTTCTTCCTCTCTAACCTGTCCTTGACTGATAGCAGTTTTGCCTCTACTACTGTCCCAAAATTGTGGACATTCAAACTCACAAAAGAGTCATGTAGGCTCCCTGACACAGATATCATTTTTTATGCTGTTTGGATGTTTGGATAGGCTGCTTCTAAGTGTGATGGCCTATAACATCTGTCACCCCTTGCACTACCAGGTTATTATGAACACTTGCCTCTGTGGTTTGTTAGTTTTGATGTCAGTTCTCATCATCCTTTTTGTCTCCCAGGTGGATAATTCAATTGTGTTATAATTTACGTACTTAAAGAATGTGGAAATTTCTTATTTCTTTTGTGACCCTTCACAACTCCTCAACCTTGCCTCTTCTGACACCTTTACCAATAATATAGTCATGTACTTTGTGGGTGCCATATCATTTTTCCCCATCTCAGGGATCCATTTCTCTTACTATAAAATTGTTTACTCCCTTCTAAGAGTCTCATCATTAGGTGGGAATTTTAAAGCCTTCTCCACCTGTGGGTGTCACCTCAGTGTTTTACTTATTTCATGGGACAGGACATGGGGTGTATCTCAGTCCAGCTGACTCACTTTCTCCAAGGAAGTGTGTGGTGGCCTTGATAATGTACAATGTAGCCACCCCATGCTTAATCAATTCATCTGCAGCCTAATAAACAGAAACATCAAGAGAACCATGTGGAGGATCCTCAGAAAAGCAGTCTGATCTCTTTTGCAGTTTATGTTGGAAACTGGAAAATCCCACCTCATTCATCACAGCATTTTATAGCTCTTGTGGTTTTCATTATTCTTCATGTTTCATATGTAAATATTTATTGTTTGACCTGTCTTTCATGAGAATGTTGGAGCATTCTGTATTCACTGCATTTGTACATTCCTGAATCTTACTACACCTACGGGGTCTCTTGTAGCTTATATTTAAAGATGAAAGCACACTAGAAAGAAAAACAATGATTTTGAAAAGATATTTACTCCTATGTTGCTTTTGCTACCATATGGACACCTGAACTGCTTCTCCTCTGTGACACCCCTCTCCCATCTGCCACTCTGGCTTGGAGCCAGCTGATTATGGACTGAAGCCGCCACAAACTGGGAAAGAAGACAATTCAGCTACAGAACCACCTAAAGAGGCTGAAGTGACCCCTAGTGCTGAAGAGCAGAGCCACCCTCATAACTGAGAAGCGTAGCCACCCCAGCACCAAGGAGCAAAGCCACACCCAGCACCAAGCAGGAGCCTTCTGGGCCACTGTATTCCTGTCCCCCACCTCCAATGAGCAGAGCCACCACCAGCGTACAGGAGCAGAGCCAAGCCCAGCACCAAGGAGCTTTCCAGGCCACCATACCACCACCCCCAGTGCTGAGGAGCAGAGACAGGCCCAGCACCAAGGAGGTGAGCCTTGCTGGCACCAGGAGCACATACCCCGACCCTGTTGAAATGAGAAGACACATAAACAAGTCTCGAAACCAGATTTCCATATCACCTAAAGCAACCCCAAAGGGAAATGAGATGGAACAATCTGGTACTCACAATCTGGACTCCCTGAAGTGGAAACAAAAAAGAATCTGGAAAAAATGAAATCAGAAATGATTTGTCAGATAACAGCCAAGATTGAGCCCATAGCGCAAGACCTGATTAATAAGTCTAGAGAGGACACAGATTAAGAAAAATAGAGGAGCTGAAGAACATGATGGAATGCAAACATAGGAAACAAATCAAATATATAAAACAGATGCAAATGGATTTCCAGGAGACTGAAAACTCCATACAAAGTTTAAAAAGCAGAATGATCCAATGAAAGGAAGGAATTTCAGATATAGAAGATAAGATTGAAATTAGTTACCAGGAAAAGAAAAATTTCATTAAAATAGTAAATAACCATGAGAAATCAACACAGCAGCTGCTAGATAATGCAAAGAAGAATAACATCAGATTGACCAGAGTCAATGAAGAAACAGGACAGAGTGCAGATGACTTAAAAAATTTTCACAGAAAAGATGGCAGAAAACTTCCCAAGCAGGGGAAACGAACTTGATATACAGATAAGTGAGGCATATAGGACTCCAGCTAGGCTTCATTAACAAAAACTACTCATAGGAATATAATTGTTAAGATTCCAGAAACCCAAAAGAAGAAAAAAGTTGCACAACCAGTTAGAGAAAAGAAACAAGTCACATACAAAGAAAGCCCATCAGTATCATAGCAGACTTCTCAACACAAACCCTCAAGGCAAGAAGAGCTTGGAGAAATGAATTTCAACTTCTAAAGGAAAACAGCCTCCAGCCCATACTGATGTAACCTGAAAAACTATTTTTCAAAAATCGATGGAGAAATAACATACTTTCATGACAAAGAGCACCTTGGGAACTTCATGAATACAAAGCCTGCACTCCAACAAATTTTAGACAATATCCTGGGTAAAGACAACAAGGATCACAACCCTAGGAAGCCCAGCAGAATGAATCCACTGGACAAGACAAGAAACTAAATGCAAATGGGGAGAATCCAACAAAAAAAGTCATGACAATGATAAGTCAATATGTATCAGTTATAACCATAAATATTAATGGTCTCAATTCACCAATCAAAGGAAATACACAGGCCAAATGTGTCAAGAAGCAAGATCCAACAATATGCTGCATACAAGAAACACACTTAATTGAAAAACAAACTCGTAGACTGAAAGTTATAGGGTGGAATACAATACTCCATGTGACGGGAACCCGAAAAAAAAAAAAAAAAGCAGTAGCTATCCTCTTTGCAGATCAAGTGGATTTCAAACCAACACTGATTAAGAGAGACAAAGAAGGACACTATATCCTTGTAAAGAGAACAATCCAAGATGAGGAGATGACAATCATAAATATCTATGCACCAAACACTAGCGCACACAACTACCTAAAACAAATACTAACGGACATGAAAAATCAAATGATCACTAATACAATATTAGTGGGGGACCTCAATAGCCACTGTCACAAAAACATAGATCAACTGGACAAAAAATAAACAATGAAATACTAGAACTCAAACACTTGAACAAATGAACTTAACAGATGTTTACAGAGTGTTCCATCCCACAAAATCAGAATACACATTCCTTTTTGTTCCACATGGATCATTCTCCAAAATACACATACACACTCACAGAACATGTTTAAGTAAGTGCAAAGGAATTGAACTTATCCCCTGTATATTATCAAACCATAGTGCAATGAAATTGGAGATCAATAGCCAAATAACCCACAAAAATTTCATAAACACATGGAAATAAATAAACACACTTCTGAATAACAAACAGGTCACAGAGGAAATTAAAGAAGAAATTTGACAGTTCCTACAATTAAATGACAATGACAATACATCATGTCAGAATCAATGGGACACAATGAAAACAGCCTTATGAGGGAAATTCATAGCAGTGAATACGCATATTACGAAAACAGAACGAGCCCAATTAAACAACCTGATGCTGAACCTCAAGCTT
>NW_004624901.1:1971158-1998207 GCF_000247695.1 Heterocephalus glaber
CTTCCTTCCTTCCTTCCTTCCTTCCTTTCTTTCTGTACTGGGGATCGAACTCAGGACCTTGTGCCTGTGAGGCAGATGACAGAACCACTGAGCTAAATCCCCCATCCAGTGTGTGTGTTTCTGGATGATAGCTAGTCTGATGATAGTAAGATGGAATCTAAGTGTTATTTTGATTTACATTACACTACTGGCTAAAAGTGTTGAATTTTTTTTTCATGTACTCATTGGGTCACTTTTGCTTCTTTTGAGAATGTATATTGATCTCATTTGCCCATTTTCTGACTGGGTTGTTTTGGTGGAGTCCAATTTTGGGGGCGGTTCCTATACTCTAGACATTAGGCCTTCCATTCTAAAGATTGCTTCTTTACTATGTTGATTGATTTCTTTGTTGTGCAGTAACTTTAATACAATATAATCCCATTTGTTGATTCTTGGTCTTATTTCTTGTGCTATTGGAATTGTTCAGGAAGTCTTTGCCTATGTCTGTCTTCAAGTGTTTTCCCTTCTATACCTTCCATCAGGTCCACTGTTTCTGTTCTTATAGCTAGGACTTTGATGCATTTTGGTTCTGTTTTAGTGTAAAGTGAGAGATGCAGCTTTTGTTCTTTAGCACATGGATAAATAATTTTCCCACCACTATTGGTTAGAGGCTCCAGTGTATGTTTTTCTCCAGTATATGTTTTTAGCCCCTTTGTCAAAAATCAGATGATTAAAAGTACATGGTGTTTTTGTGTCTTCTGTTCTATCTCATTGGTCTATGTGCCTATTTTTGTGCTGTACCATTCTGTTTTGTTACTGTAGCTTTGGGGTATATCTTAAAATCAGGATTGCAATAACTCCCACTGTGCTCTTATTTTTCAGGGTGGCTTTTGGTATTCTGGGCCTCTTCTGGTTCCATATAAATTTTAGGATCATTTTGTTTAGTTGGTGAAAACGGTTGTTGGTATTTTAATAGAAATTGCAGTCATCTATGGATCATTTTTGGTAATATGGCCATTTTAATGCTATTAATTCTGTCTATCCAGGAATAGGGATGTCTTTCCATTTTCTATCATCCTCTTCGGTCTTTCTTCAGAGTACTATATTTTTTATTATAGAGGCCTTTCACCTCTTTGGGGTTTATGTTTTCTTTAAAATGTTTCTGTATTCCTTGAAGTTTGCTAAGCTTCCTTCAAACAATTGTTTTGAATTCTTTGTCAAGCAATTCGTATGTCTCCATTTCAATAGAGTAAGATACTGGGCAATTATTTTGACCCTCTGGGGATATTATGACTTTGCTTTTTCATGTCTCTGATTGCCCTTAGTTGATATCCATATATTTTGTAAAGCAGTCACTTCTTCCAAACTGTACAAGCTAATTTTTCTGTGAAAATATTTTCTCCTAAAGAAGGAGGAAGATTAAAAGATACTTGGTTGGAGGATGCAGTGACTCTGGCTATGACAAAGGTAGAGATGTAAAAGCTCTGTGAAGCTCTATCAACTGATGTTGGAGCTGACAAACATAGCGGGGATGTTCAGTGGCCAGTGCTGTCCATGTCTGCAATGTCAGTGAGTTGGGAGGTAATGGAAACCTCAGTGGTGATGGCTCCTGAAGTCCTCCCAATGACTTTTCTCCCACTGAGGAAGATGTGTCTAAGGATATCCCTTCTGGAACTGAGCGTGGCTTGCAGTTTCACTCTCGAGCCCAGTGACATGAGTAACTGTGACACCCCACAGAAAGTAGCAATGGAGCTGGCACCTGAATCAAAAGCATGAGTGGAGAGCTATAATTTTGTCATCAAAAAAGATAATAGGGCACAGGGTAGAGGCACATGGTGCATGTGCCCCCACATGCCACAACATGCAAGACGTGGATGTTTGTGAAATTACCCATGGTCTGAAAATGGAAGCATGAGCACGTACAGAGGTACAGTGGCTTTGAGGTGAGACTAGGTCATAGCTTTATCTGGCCACTAAGGCAGTGAGAAGAGCATGACCACATACAATGAGGTCTGGGAACCAGACTGCAAGCTATGTCACTGTGGCAATGGCTGCGGTGTCTGAGATGTGCATGTGATTATTTCAGCCACAGAGACAGGGTCTTCAGTAAAGGGTCTTCAGCTCTAGGACAGCTGCAGTAGAAGAATCACAGCACTTTCAGAGGGAAAAGCTCTTTCTCAAACATATTAACAAGCAGCCACTCCTCTGGATGAGGAGAGGTGTGTGACCAGACCTCCCGATCCTGGATTCGCCATGGAAATGGACACTGGTGACCTCAGTGGCAAATATTCTGGTATCCTCCCTGGAGTAGGATGCAGGAAATGCTGATGGTTCCTAATACAATGGTCATGCCAATGGACTCTGCTCTTCTTTATTTTTTTCAATTTTTTATTCATTAAGTTTATATATTTATGGTATACAATATAATGGCATTCATCATCGGGAATTTGTACCTTTACACAATATATCTTGCTTCTTATTTCTTTCCCCATTCCCCTGCCCTCCGTGTAACCCCTCTACCCCTCCCTATTTGCAAAGACTTTGTGTCCATTCTTTCCTTTTCTCATATTTATTCCTTTCCCCTACCCCTCCCAATTCCCCTTCTCCTTGGGACCTTTTATTCCTATTTCCCATTATCGATTATGAATGTTGATCCTCATTTACACTTTCAGTTTCTCATGCCAGAGAAACTATTTGGTATTTACACATGTCTGTCCTATTTGTTTCACTTAAGAGTATCACCTCAATGTGCATCCTTGTAGCTATAAATGTCTCTAATTTCTCATTCTTTATGGCTGAGTAGTACTCCATTTTATTTTATTTTTTTTAACCACAGTTTCTTTCTCCAGTCTCCAGTTGATGGGCAACTGGGCTGTTTCCAAGTTTTAGCTATTACAAACCGTGCTGCTATGAACATAGGCACACATATATATCTCTGAGGTATGATTCTTTTAATTCTTTTGGGAAGGTACCCAATAGGTGAATAGCTGGGTCAAATGGGACCTCTGATCCTAGTTCTTTGATGTATTTCCATATTGATTTCCACAGTGATTGCAAAAGGCTACACTCCCACCAGCAGTGCAGCAGGGTTCCTTTTTTCCCCACATTTGTTATTGGTTGATTTCATGATAGCAGCCATCTTTTCTGAAGTGAGCTGAAATCTCATCATTGCTTTCATTTGCATCTCTCAAATGACCAGTGATGTTGAACATTTAATGGAAAGACATCCTTTGCTCCTGGGAAGGAAGAGCTAATATAGTGAAAATGGCCATACTTCCAAAACTGCTATATAGATTCAATGCAAGCTCAATTGGAATTCCAACAGCATACTTCACAGACCTTGAGAAAATAATCCAAAAATTCATTTGGAACCAGAAGAGATCTAGAATATCAAAAGCAATTCTAGGCAAAAAAAAGACAAAGTAGGGATATCACAATCCCCAACTCGAAATTATACTACAAAGCTACTGTGATAAAAACAGCATGGTACTGGCAAAGAAACAGACATGAGGACCAGTGGAACAGATTGGTAGATGCAGAAACAACTCCAGACACACTCACCCACCTCATCTTTGACAAAGGAGCCAAACATCCTCACTGGAAGAATGATGGCCTCTTTAACAAATGGTACTGGAAAAGCTGGATTTCAACTTGCCAAAGATTAAAACTAGCTCATCTAGCTTTTTATTAGTGTCTTCTGAGAGCTCTTGCATCCTTTTGGTTATTACTTTCATTTCATGTTTATTTATGTAGTCTCTAATTCTGCCTCTTTGAACTGTTTTCTAACCCTTTCTGCTGTGCTTTCAGGTAATTCAGGTGAGTGACTTATACTATTCTGCCCCTTGGTGCTCTCTGGACTGGCTTTGGGAGAGTTTGGGGTTTAGTGAGGTGGGGTTTTTCTGTATTTGTCTCATTTCATTAATTTTATTGGTATAATTTAAATATATATTGATCACATTCATCAAAGGGAGTTTGTACCTGTGCATGTTGCATCTTCATTCCTATTTTTCTCCCAATCCCCTCCCCTTCCTTCAACACCCTCTCCCCTTACAAAAGCTTTGGGAAAAAAAAAGCTTTTTTTCAATCTTTTCTCATTTTTATCTTTTCCCTTCCTTCTCTTCCCCCTCCCCCTCCCAGTTTTCCTTTCCTTTTGAACAATTTCTTCCTATTTTATATTGTCTATTAAATATTTTCGTCCTTATTTACCCTTTCAGTTTCTCACACAAGACAATGCAATGTTTACACATATGTGTCCAATTTATTTCACTTAAGACTGTAGTCTCCAGGTGCATCCATTTAGCTATAAATGTCTCAAGTTTATCTTTCTTTATGGCTGAGTAGTATTCCGTTGTATTAAAAAAATCTCTATCCAGTCACCAGTTGATGGGCATTTGGGTTGTTTCCAAGATTTAGATATTACAAATGATGTCGCTATAAACATGGATGAGGACATATCACTGTGATATGATGCCTTTAATTCTTTGGGAAACACACCCAGGAGGTGAATAGCTAGGTCAAATAGGACCTCTAATTCTAATTTTTAAAGGAATCTTCACACTGATTTCCACAGTGGTTGCACCAGTCTACACTCCCACAAACAGTGGGAAGGGTTCCTTTTTCCCCAAAGCCCTGCTGCCATCTGTTGTTGGTTGATTTCTTGATATTAACCATTCTCTCTGGGGTGAAATTGAGGTATTTTGTCGAATTTTCTTCCTATGTTTCTATCATTTTTTTATGTTTGTGTGTTTTGTTCTGTGCTGAGGTTTGTCTAAAGGCTTATTGTCTAAAGCCTTTGTTGCTACTATAGAAATGCCATTAGTTGTTTTCCAGTGTTGTAATTTGGGCATGGCTAACTATAATCCTTTGCCAAAGCCGGAAGTTTGGGCCACCTTTGTCATTTTGGGAAAGGATACAATGTAGTTAGTCCAGCAACAAAGTTCTCTGGAAATGCACTCCAGTGCTGTTGATGTTACAAAGGCAATCAGAGTGTTGGCTTACCGAGAAATTGCAATAATTATGTAACATTGTTCATATCAAGTGAAACAGCTACAGTGGTGTTGCCCATGACCAATTATTTTCTCACTACCGGGGATCAAACTCAGGACCTTGCACTTGCAAGGCACCAGTGGCACCACTGAGCTAAACTCCCAGCCCACCCATGACAAATTAGATATTAAAATACCATAAGGACCAGTTGTGTACCACCCTTATTCCTACAGAGGAAAATGTCAATTATGATGTAAACATTATGGCAACCCAGGTACTGACTTATAGCTAATATGTACTAAATGTAACCACTGTACCTCTGCTAATGGAAAAAAGAATTCAACAGTAATTTTACAGAGTTAACTATTAAAAATGAACAAAGCTTTATAGTTATACTATTAAAGATTTGAGGTTTGGGAATGGAGGATGCAAAAGGCAAAACTTTGAAATATTAAACTCTGTGATATGAGAAGAGGGAGAGAGAAGTGGTACAAAGGATCTTATTGAGGAGTAGAAGTATGTCTATAAAATCAGGTAGAAGTGAGAGAAAAACCAGCAAGAAAGGGAAGATAAAAGAAAAAGGACAAAAAAAGAAAAAATTATATGGAGAGAAAAAACAAAAGAAAAGTAATCAAGGGTAAAAAATGTAAAAGGGAAAAGAGAAAAAATAGAAAAATAAAGGAAGCAATTAGAAGCAAGTCTGAAGGATAAAGGAAGCTTACCCAAGCCTCGGGAAACTGGTGAAGTAGACAGGAGGGGAGGAAAGAAGAAAAAACCAAAAGCACAACTGTAGCATAAAAAAACCTAAAAATTATGTTCACACTAAATAAATAAATAAAAATTAATGAAAACCAAAACAAAAAGCAAAGAAAAACACTTTCTCTGGGATTTCAAGACTATAGTTATCTTCTGGGCTCTAGCATTTTGGGTAGTGTCAACTGCAAGGCATGACTCTGCTCTCACTGGTAGACATGGGAGGCAGTAACTGTCCAGATCCGTGCTGAGTAAACACCAGCAAGCTGTTAGTAAGATTAGGTGGGGTGCCAGTTCTGTGACTTTCAAATCCATGGAACTTCAGGCTGACCCTGGCCTCTGGTCACAGGGTTAGGGCCTGAGTTGTTTAGCATATAACACTTTGGTGTCTCTTGCCCACCTGCTACAGCCCCCTGGCCATTGACAATCTCCTATGGTTGTCTCTCAACCAGTCATTGTGGGAGTTTAACACTGGGAGCCCTGAGATGAAGCCAACCCATATAGAAAGCAGCATGAGTATTCTTCAAAAGATAAAACTTTGATCAAGCTATACCACTCTTCTATTCATGAAAATATTAAAATAGTATATTATGATATATGCATTTCCAATTTTATAGTGGCATACATGACAATAAGTAAGCTAAGGAAATGTGATGCTCAAAAGATTAGTGGATAAAGGGAAAATGGTATAAATATACAATAGCCATAAAAAAGAAAAATCATTTCATTTGAAGGAAAATGGATAGAACTGAAAACAGTGTACTTAAATCAAGTAAGCCAGTCTCAGAAAGTTAAAAATGGCATGCTCTTCTCAAGTAATAAACCTCCAAATAAGTAAAAATGAATGCTAACACCAAGGAAAGAGAACAGAAAACTAAATGATGTTCTTCTTCTGATGGGAAGAGGTATTTGGGGGAGAGGGAAAAGGAAGAGAGAGGGAGGTAATGGGGAAGAAAATAAATAACATTATACACATGTAGTAATATACAACCACAAACTTTTTCTGTCCTACAAATATTCAATAATACAAAGCTTGAAATGTAGTAAAAGTTACTTGACATGTACTGACAAGGGAACGATTGTACAATGCTGAAGGGAATGTAAAGTAGTGGACCATTAAAGAAACAGTTTGGAGGCTTCTCCCAAAATTAAAAATAGAACTACCATATGATTGAGCAACTCCTCAAGTGGGTATATATGCACAAAATAAAAAATGACTTTGTTTAAGAGGTACTTGCACTGCCAGTTCTTTGTAGCGATATTCAAGTAGCCAAGATATGGAATCAAGCTGAGCATCCATCCACAGGTGAATGCAAAACAAAACTGTTGTACATATTCACTGTAAAATATTATACCTTTTAAAAAAGGAATTCGGTAATTTTCAACAATATCAATAAATCTACAGGATATGTTAGATGAAATAAGCCAGGCACTGAGAGGAAAACTCTGTAGATCTCACTCATGCCAAGGGTTAAAAAGTCAAACTCATAGAAAAAGGGAGTAAATCAAAAATTGGAGGTATTTAGGAAGATTTAGGGCAAAGGACATAAAATTTAAGCCAGACAGCAGGAATAATTTTAACAGTTCTGTTGTACATCATACTCAATATAGGTGACAATGAAACACTGCACTTTGTATCTTTTACCACAATGATACATGAGATGCATAGTTTGATAGAACAATCCCACACCATGTACTAATGACAATATATCTAGATCAGTTGCATGAATATATTCAATTTGTACTTGTCCACAGCAAACTATTAATTAACACATAAGCAGGAAACATAAAAGTTTTCTATGAAGAGTTGTGGAACACAAGGGTAAGAACGCAGGACGTAAGTATTGGGTCAGAAGTAAAGTTCCTTTTCATTGTGACACAAAAAAACAATGTGGGGCCGGGGATGTAGCTCTATGGCACTGTACCTGCCTGGCAAGTGCAAAGTCCTGAGCTCGAATCCCAGTTACAGAAAAACAAAAAGAAAAAAAGAAAGGAACAATGTAATAGTATGAGAATTCAAAGTGAGAAGAGTACACATCAAGCTCAGAGATAACAATGGAAATTCTGAGATGTGGGAGGGCTGCTGGTCTTCTCTGTAATGCGGCTTACAGCATTGCAAATTGTGAGGTCCAGGATTTATTCCAGGAGTGTACCACACGCGTGAGACTGATACTAAACCATGTAAAGTGTATTCTGGGGGCTGCACAACTGCTCATCAATGCTTAACCTCCATCATGCACTTTCTTCTTAAGACATCATATGGGATTTTGCCAATAGATGTTTTCTTGATTTCAAAACCAACTTTCAAAATATGCCAAATTCCTCAAAACAGGCTCTGACAAACAGACTGTTGTCCCTGACGACACAAAAATGCAAATCCCACTGTTTCAGGAGGGACCGTCTCCAAATCCTTGGTGGACCATGATGAAAAAACAAAGCCAAGGGAAGGAGCCCTAAACATGTTTTTCAGAAATGTTTTTTCACCAAGTTGGGGGTGACAGGTGCAGAGCCCCAGGGCAGGTCGATCCCCAGAGCTCCTAGCTGAGGAGACATGAAGCACTGAAAAGAGGGAGCCAGCAATGCTCTGGCCATCATGTCATCATGGGTGACACGTCGCCACCATGGCTACATTACTAAAACATCACTGTGCCTCTAGCTCTGCTCCTGTGTAGAAGCTGGTTTTTCATGTTCTCCACTTTGGGGAGGCATATGATGATTGTGGGCCTTCTCTGTGGCTTACACAGAAGTTGGTTCTCACTACAGAGGGCTGAGTCGACAGACACGACCCTGCTCCATTTCCTCACCCCAGACTACAAAAAGAACTTGGTCTCCATTTGGGCAGAGCCTAACATGCTCTTCCCGATTTTGCTCTTCCTACTCCTGAAACCTCTACACACATCCCAGTGGGACATTTCATGGTGTTTAGGATACCTGAGTCCAAGTGTTTACAGAGATGGAGACTTTGTGCTTGGTGGTTTTTTCCCCCTGTACTACATGAACCAGGACCCAGAGATATCCCGTCTATCTTTTTTATTCCAGCCTAAAACTAGCATGAGAGCCAATAGGTAAGTTCCTGGTTGTGTGTGTGTGTGTATTAAATATGGTTATGACTCTGTGTGATTGGAAGTCCTTGTGTATGTGCAAATCTGTGGTTCATATATCTTGAGAACTATACTTTACAAAATGTAAAGGCATGGCAGAAAAGCATACTAATGATTTCTGAGATTGTTTTGCTTCCCGATACTTGCACATTTTTTCACTTTTCTTTTGCTCTCCTCTCCATAAAAGACAGATGATAGAATTCCTCATCCTTGTGTCCAGTCCATCAGGTGCATACTCATTACCAAGCAGGGGACCCTTCAAATGAATGAAATTGTTGCTGCCCCAGGACCTGCTTCTCTAGCCTGTATGAAGTGACAGCCATAGGCATCCTAGAAACTTAGCCCAGGTCTGTATTAATTTTAAAATCAAGTGGCTCACTCTAGGTGCCCAATTTGGACAAGGACATTGCTGAACTATGCCTCGTGGTAAAGCCAACAGTGGCTGAGATCCACCAGCCGAAACAGACCATGTCCCACAAAAGATCCGTAATCGAATCTTATCAAACATGAGACATTCATTCACCTGGCCTTGATGTTCATGAAAGAAAGGAAACCATCACTTAAATGGGGTTAATGCCCTACTCCAGCAACCTCATTGTTAACTTTTCCAGAAAGAAAAGCAGAAATTCATTCATTCTAGACTTAATCAACAGTATGCCACGTGTCTGTAATAACTGAGTGGCCAGATTGATTTTAATAAGGGTTTAATGGCAGATTAGCATGTTTCTTCTTGCATGGTTTTCTGGTGCAACAGTAGAGTGTACTAAAAGAATGGCTCAACATATCAATATGCTCATATCCCAAGAGAGTTGAGCAGTATGCAGTTTGATTTCATGGGTGTCTATTCTTAGCAGTTTCTGCTGACATCATTTTAAGGCTTGACATTTCAGCAAAACCATATGCAATAAAGACAGAAGATATTCAGCTGCCAATTTGTGGGCAGAATTTTAGTTTTCTGTCTCTTTGTCTTTAGTTTTCTGACACATCCTGCCTGTTAGCCTTCCTTTTGATTTTTTAATTTAGAGTTTCTCTTCCTTTTCTCTCTCTCTTCCTTTACCAAAAATAGGAAATGGACCATTTTCTGGCCATTGCTTCATGTATGTGAAATCTCTGGGTAGGTGACAGCTACTGATGCTTCCCATCTGTCTCAGGGGGTAGGCATTGATAATAGAGAAGGAAAGACTCTTTAATCTCAGGCACTCTGTGGACCTCCTGAGAACCCGTGGGTCAAGTGAGCTCATGAAAGCAGAGGAGGTGAAGAAGAAAAGCTATCACCCTATTTCCCAAAGCTGGGAGCCCAAGTTTGCACTCTGCAATCTGTTGTCCAGCCAGAGAAGCTTCTGGCCACTCTGCTTCCTGAAAAATACCCAGTAACATTTAGCATGCTTATAAAACAATAAAAATGTCTATTCCTATACTTGTGCAAGTCCTAATATGGGCACAGACTCTCAACTTTATTCTATACATGGTCTTCTAGTCACTAGAAGTATATCACTCTCATAATTTTGTACAAATAATGAACTTTTTTGTTATTTTTTCCAGGCCTACTGTTATTTTACATGACTATGCCACCATTCATTTAACTAATGTGGGACATTTTGGTTGTAACTAAATTTCTGTACCTATGATACCTAAATGTCCAATATTTTTAAATTAGCTGTGCTCATTTTCCCAATAAACATAAGTAAAATAAAACTATTGGTTATGTAGATATCCACATTGACAAAGCTAATGATATTTAATGTCAAACCCTTACAGGAAAGCCAGCATATTTTCATCACCACACATTCATTTAGAGTTTCTCACCATTCCTCCTTCCATTCCTAATTCACTTTGTGTTGCTATAGATTTGCCTACTTGGAACATCTCCTATAAATGGATCCGTATCATTTGTGATATTTTCCATCTGGATCATTTCATGTTTTGCTGTGTATTCAGGTTTCATCTATAGTGTAGCATGTATTAGTCTGAACAATAATCTTACAACCTCTTAGTATCTTTGTCCATTTGGCAATCAAGTAACTTCTGTTTACACAAAATAGGGAATATACTATGTTCTGCAATTTTCAAGATACACTTTGTGGAACTGATATAATTTCTAATTTAATAGATGGTTTTGGAAGAACTACCAGTATGTACTGGCTTTCTACTTTGCCATGGAGGAGATCAACAAGGACTCTCAGCTCCTCCCCAATGTGACCTTGGGTTTCCATGTCTACAATGCCATTGCCAGTGACCACTTCACCTTGTGGAGCACTCTGCTTTGGCTGTCTGGAACAAGGAGGCAATTCCCAAACTACAACTGCCAGACACACAGTCAATTTTCCGCCATCATCGCAGGAACCACGCCAGCATTTTCAGCTGAGACTGGAACGCTTTTGGAACTCTACAAATTCCCACAGGCAAGTGGGCCATGAATTTTAGAAAGAACTTTTTTGAATGCTTCCAATTCCATTCCCTCCCATCTGGTCATAGGACATGTGGAGACTAGGAATAGAAATCCTTTAAATGCCTAAGACAGATTATAGGGAACTCCCTGCCTTTGGAGATAATTGAGATTAAAAGAGAGAGAGAGAGAGAGAAGAAGTGATTACTGTGATCTTCAATCCATATTTATGTCTTGTGCCAGTGCATTGATTTCCCAACTTCCTTTACCATTGATTGCTAGCAGCTCACAGCTGTGTGTTGTGGGGAATCTCCACAGCACAATCTGCACATCACAGAGCATGACAGTCTCAGGAGCCTCCAGGGGCCAGTGACTCTCCAGTGTGGGTCTAGGGACAGTGGGACATCTGATTTATTTGAGACAACACTGAGGGCTTAAAGTTCTAGAGATCCAAAGAGTAGCTGAAGCTCCTACAACTCTATTGAGATTCATCCACTTTGCACAAGCCTGCCTTAAATTCACCCACACAGATATCTTGAGAGGACTCCCAGAGAAATTTCTGCTACCAGGTATCGGTATCATATGTTCTTTCCTGAAGAATCTAATAACATGAGGATCAGTTAGGGGGCAAAATGGATGAAGAGAGTCGTTACATTGGGAGCATTTTGGAAATACTGTCTTTACACAGTTACCCATTGTAGGTGATTGTATTTCTCAAGACAATCTAGGTAACTGCAGGAATAATTTGAAAACATTCAGAGATTAACACATTAAATATCTGTTTCTTTCTCAGAGATTACATCCAGTAGTGGTTGCTGGCAGGTGGCTTTAGAGCCCAAGGCAACTGGGAGAGGGTGAAGCAGACACCAGCCAAAGTTTATTCCTTCTAGAGCCATCTGCCAGAAATGAAAAGAACATGTGGATCTTAAGAATTCTTTCATAGAACATCACATATACATGCCCTTTCCTGGGCTGGGGATTTAGCTCAGCGGTTCCGGCACCTGCCTTGCAAGCGCAAGGTCCCGAGTTCAATCCCGGGTACCAAAAAAAAAAAAAAAAAGATGGAAACTTACAAGCCCTTTCCCAAATGCTACGGAGCAAGAAAACCCAAAACTCTCTCTGTTCAGAATGAGAGGACTGGGAATCTCTACCCCAGTCTCACTCTTTATTCATTAGTGGTCTCACTAGCCCTATCTTGAAGGGAACTGTCCCAGCCCCTCTGCAAAGGAAACAAATCCAAATCCAACTACGATTTAAAATCATGATATTTTTCTTTGTTTACCCAGGTAACATATGGACCTTTTGATTCCAGGCTCAGTGATAAAGACCAATATCCATCACTCTATCAGATGGCCCCCAAGGACAGCACTCTGGTCCATGCCATGATCTCATTATTGCTGCATTTTGGCTGGACGTGGGTGGCCATCTTTACATCTGATGACCTGAAAGGTGAGCTGTTCCTGAGGGACCTGAAAGCAGAGATGCTAAAGAAAGGTATCTGTGTGGCCTTCACAGAAAAGCTCCCTGCCACTAAGATAATGTATAGACCTAGTGACATCACTTTCATGTCCAGGATCAGAGTTTCATCTGCAAATGTGCACATCCTGTATGGGGAAGTCGGGAGCCTCATCACTGTGGACATCGCAGCAGAATTCTATTTAACCACAGGGAAGGTGTGGGTCATGACAGCCAAGTGGGACATTGTCATGTATGAGATGAACCACATGCTGCACTCCTTCCATGGAAGCTTCTCATTTTCTCCTCGCAATGCTGAAGTCCCTGGTTTCAGACACTTCCTCAGGACATCCAACCCTTCCCAATACCCTGAAGACTTTTATTTCAGTAAATTATGGCTTGCCTTTTTCAAGTGCTCTCTTCCTGGGTCATTTTGCGGAAAAATTAGAGTTTGCCCACCGAATACTTCCTTAGAGTTTATTTCAGGAAACATTGACCTGATGACCTTATCTGACTCCAGCTATTTCATCTACAATGCTGTGTATGCAGTGGCCCATGTGCTCCATAAAATGCTTTTGGAGAAAACAGAAACCTGCTCTCCAGAACATGCAGAGCATCTTGGGCTTCTTCCCTGGCAGGTAAACCTAGTTCAGAAGCAGGACATTCACTGATGACCTGATGTTGTTCGCAGGTATTTCAATGAGATGAACCATGAGCATATTTTCAAGTCTAGATCAGCAAAATTAAGCCAATGGAATAGGGCTCCTTTTGCACTGGATATAGATATATCTGTAATATTCACCTGCATGAGGAGAACACAGCTGCTGGGGGCTAGGATTCCAAGCCAGTTAATTAGATAGTATATCCCAAAATTCCAAATATAGAATGAAATGTGGTAAAATATCTAAACAGAACTCATGACCAACTATAAGGAGATGAACAACTGGTCAGTTGTATATATTTTTTTGCAATGTAGTAGGAGCCAGAAAATACAGACATGAAGATTATATCCAACAGCAGCTATTTTACCCAGAGTACTCTATATGTGGTGGCCAAAGCCCTCAGTGTGAAACTTTGACTAAAAACAGAAAAGGATTCTACATGATATTCTAAACTTCCTCATGGTAATGAATTGTTTGTATATATCACCCTTTTCCAAATCTCGGGGAATCATAGGGGCAGAGTCTGTGTTCCCATTTTTAAATGTGAGAAACCTGAGATGTATGTAAGTACACGACACCCCCTGAATGTCAAGTACAAATTGGTGTGAATTTTATCCCTAGCTTATAAGAATTCATAATACAAGTATTTAAGTGCCAGAGACCCCTGCAGTTAGGTTCCAGTACCCACCAGCCCAGTATATGATGCAGGCCTGAGAAAAAAATACACTAAGAGACAGAATTAGGAGAGAGAAAGCAGGATGCCAGGACAACCAATGCTGGTGCAGCTGACAAAGGCACTGGCCAGTCCCAGGCACTGACTTTTATTGACAATCAGTTGGGGTAAAGGTAAACTATGCGCAGTTTCTATGGAAATTAATGAAAACAAGGTTCATAAAGGACAAGACAAAGCATTCTGGAATTAAGAACAGAACAGACTAAATATATGTTCTAATTAGAACATTGTCCTTCTAGTCAGAAGGTTTTAGTTGTGGGAACAGAATTTGGGTGCGAGTTACTCTGACCTTGGCATGTAGGCTTCAGCCAGGCTCACTTCTATAAACAAGCCAATTGAGGGGTTCACTCTTTACAGCCTGCTGTGGGCATAATCAATATTACAGTCCTCTGCATCTCTCCCTTCTCTGTTTGAAAACCATAGCTGCATCAGGTCTGGTGATCTTGATAGGTCCCGGGGTGATAGCAGGGGAGGAGAGTCTCTCAGATTCAGCCATTGTATGGCTTTTAGGAGGGGTGGCACATCATGCTGCTTGCAGCAAATCCATCATCTTGGGCAATTATCATACATTCTGGGATGATGGCCACAGCATCTTTTTATTTTCTGTTGAAAAATAAGCATACCTTGGCCCCTATGCTATTAATTGTATTGAGTCATTTGTAGGATCTTGTAGGAAAGGTTTTCTCATGTCCTGGTTGGTTTGTTCACCTTGGAGGGCCAGGGCCAGGATATTGGCTGTCTTCTTAGCCCAGTTACCTTTCTAATTCTGGTCTCTAAATTTCAGTTGTTGAACACTAAGAAGAGAAGATCCATAACATTAGCATTGCAATGAGTAGTGAATTTAATTATTATAATTTTATCTGATATCGAGCACTTTGAAATATAAAATATAATTAGAAGATTGCTATTTTTATCAATCATGGTTGTTCTAGTAATTGAATTACTGTAAAGTGCTAACAGAAAAAAAAGCTTCAAATCAAGAGCCACACATAATATTTTAACATGACAATTATGATGACATTATCTTTGTAATACACTTAAATGTCTATCTTAGTATAAAATAACAATTATTAAATATACTCTTTCTCCTCCAAAAACAAAAAAACTCTTACCCAAATTGTTATCTTTTGATAGGATACCATTAAGAAAATATATCAGCCTATAAATGAACCTGTTATCATAAGTAGCTGGAGTGTAAGAGAAAGGCAAATATCTGAATCAAAAGGAGGTTTCTATCATAAACAATATATTAGAAAACCTGTGCAGTCAGAAAGCATGAATACACTTAGTACAGCAGAAAATTAACAATAATCATTATCACAATTATATGTATGAAACCTTATGCCCTTGAATTTAGTTTGGTACCAAAAGCATCTTTTAAATAAAACGTTGTTGTTGTTTTTTACAAAAAATTTACTCTTTTGAAAATGACCAATGTGGGCCGGGGATTTAGCTCAGTGGCTTTGCTGCCTGCTACACAAGTGCAAGGACCCAAGTTCAATCCCCAGTACCAAAAAAAAAAAAGAAAGAAAGAAAATGACCAATGTAAACTCATCACAAAAATATATTTAGAACTTAACCCTTTGATGGCAACCAATGTAAACACATTATAATGACATATTTAAGTAATATTTGTTGTTGTAAGTCTCTTATAAGGCTATGAAAAGTATCTATTGAGGTCAGTCTGTTGTAAGGCTATAGAAACTGTTGAGATCCCCCTAGTGAGAAAAGACTGGAAAATATTTTTATGAATCCTCTTCTCACATACAAGTTACAAATAATTAATCAAAGTATTGAATGTGATCAATAAATGTAAAATGCAAAGACAAAGACATGTAAAAATTTGTCATGCACTTTAAGTCATCATCTAATTTTCAGGCTCAATAACAGTAACATTTGATATACCTCACTGAGCTTCTTTATTTAACACTAAGAAAAGTAGGTGAATTTACCTACATAAATCCTTCCTAAAATTAAGGAGCGTATAGAGGGCTTTTATTCAAGATATTGAAGAACTTAACAGTTGTTAAAAGAGAATTTTTATTACTTTCCACAATACAGTGTCATGGACCCCCATAGATTCAAGGCTTAGTAACTGTATTTAAAATCTTAATTAGAATCTGGAGAGATTTGGGGGAGTGGAGAACACATCGTTTGTTCTTTATGATAAAAAAAACCTTTCACCAAAAAATATCTGTAGGAATAGAAAAAAAAAACAAGTGTTGTACACTTTCTTAATTTCCTAGAGTATAATACATACACAAAGTGCACATATTTAGTGACTTTATTTTCATGAGATTGGACATCTCCATACATTCATGCAACCATCACAATCAAGATCCTAAATGAATTCACTCATATAGATCCCTTTTCAGTAGAAAAGATTGACATGTAGCAAATCCAAAATGAACATAGAGCTGAGTTGCAACCAAGATTGTGCAAAATGCTGCACAGGAGGCAACATCCCAGGATTGTTGTTATTGGTTTCCGTTACTCCCCGACTCATTCATGGGAAGAAGAGTTCTCATTTGGACCCATGGGGTGGTGAACACCCAAATGGAACAGACCATCTATCAAAGATGAAACTTGAGTGTAGGGTGGAGGGAAAAGCATTGTTTAATACACGTTGGTTTTCCACCTCTAATTTGGATGCATTTCTCATTTCCAAACTGATGCCTTTCCTCTAGCTTCATCCATTCCTGAAGAAAATTGAATTCACAAACAGTGCGAGGATCCACATTTCCTTAGATGACAAAAGACACCATATGGCACAATATGACATTAAGAACACCGTGAATTTCCCAGCTGGTCTTGGGTTGCTGGTTAAAGTAGGTGAATTTGTCTCCAACAGTACACATAATCAAGTCTTGCTCATCAATGAAGAGATGATAGAATGGCCTGTTGGATTCACAGAGGTATGACTCCTTTCAATAGTGGATAAAGCAGATATATGAACACAGTCTGAGATCAGACTAAATGTAAGCCCTTAACTCAGCACTAAACTCACCTTTCACATCTTGACGGTTTGAATTTGCTGACATATTCTGAGCTAATTCTGGCAGAAAGAGCAAGTTAATACAAACAATTATATTTTAGCAAGGTATATTTATTTGTTTTGCAGTGAATGAAAAAGGAGTAAAGATAGTGAAAAGGGGTGGAGATGAAATAATAGGTAGATACCACATGTATCTGTCCAAATACCCAAAAACCCTTGCCATACATTGTCAGAGTCTTTACTATGCTTTGAAGGACTATAAAATGGCAAGTTATACATTGACATAACATTCACACTATTCCTTTTTTCCTTTGTCCTTTTGGATAAGATTTAGTCTTTAACTTTTGTTCTACTTAGCATCTCAAAGCACTGACAAGATGTAATGTCACCTTTCCACACTTGAACTATCCTACACAATTTTAGAGGCAATTTATATAACAGTCACGGTCTGTTTGCAATAGACTGTTAGTGTGCAGAAAGCGGTGCCCGCCTTGATTTTGAAGTACAGAGAGGCAATAAATACACTCTACAATTCATAACATATTCTTTTAATTTCTCTATTGCACTGCCCTTTATGTTTCTTAGAGGGATTTTTTTTTTCAGTAGTTACTTTCAGTGGTTGGCCAACCTCTGATGTCATTACATTCTGCTCTCTAGAACACTATGTCCTAACAAGTGTGATAGCATAGTAAAATAATCTCCAGAGTAAAAGTTCTCTGAATCATTAACACATAGAACTTTGCCTCTAAAGGTTTTGGAAGAGCCAGGGATTTAGTTCAGTGGCACCACCCTGGTCTTGCAAGTGCAAGGTCCTGAGTTCTATCACTGGTACCACAAAAAAAAAAGAAAAAGAAAAAAAAGATTCTGGAAGAAGTTGATAAATAAGAGAAAATAGCCAAGCAATGTTGCTGGTGACATATTAAATTAATTAGGGTACTGTGAAGTATTATTTTTGGCAAATAGCTTAAACAAACAAAGGGAAGTTAACTATTGTAATCCTGAATTAGAGGTCTAGGTAGTATCAAATTGGGAAAGGATGGGAGAGAGGAAGTGATGATCTCATAGAGAAAGTCAAATTTCTCTCTGATGAAGAGGGAAATATTTACATCAAAGCTAAGTTGCTAAGAATGTGCAAAATCATGACCAGTGCTTCTCTCTTCCTCTTAGACTCCTCAATCAGTGTGTAGCCAGAGCTGTGGTCCAGGATTTAGAAAAATTCCACAGGAAGGAAGACATGCGTGCTGCTTTACTTGTATATTTTGCCCTGAGAGACACATTTCCAATCAGACAGGTAGAAAACATTAAACTACACCATGATAATTGCTCCTCCAGTACATTTATTTTTTAATCTCCATCACTAAACTATGTCCATGTTTTTATCTGACAGTGCACATTCTACTATGCTCAACAGAGGCACTGATTCCAGTGGTTCCCTTTCTTTACCATCCAGGGCCGAGTGAGACAACATTAACCCAAGTCTCACGGTGAGCCATTCTAAAGACTGTCCAGGCAACGTAAGATGTATAATTCCCCTAGCTACCTGCCAGTGCTTTGAAGTTTCCCATCCAATAGTTTCCATGAAACACTATAAGTACATACATTATAGCTTTTTTATTGGATTATTTTTGCAATGCTTTATAATTACATTCATCTGAGGAATCTACACTCATGAAATAATAAACTACATAAAGTATTGTGGAAATATTTCATTATATAGTGTGCCATGTTCACAGTCTTAAGTATGCAGAGTTAATATAAAGATAGTATAATATCAACTTTTATGTTATGGTACAATAAGAAAAAATAAGAACCAAGATACATCACGTACAGGTACAAGCACCCAATGATAAATGTAAATGTATTGTATACCTAAAATGTACCAATAAAATACTTTAAAAGAAAAAAAAAGAAAGAAAATACAAAGACACAGTATTCCAATGAAAGATACAATCATCTGATATCTCTGAAAGTAATGTCTACACATTTAAATTTATACAAATCAAAACAAAATGCTTTTGTAAAATAAGAAATGTAAGACTAATTTTAAAATACTTCAATGTTAGAAAGTTTAAAGAATATGGCCTCAATATGCTTTAAACTTTCCAAAATTGGAGTAGTTTAAAGAGCACCCAATGATAAATGTAAACATATTGTATACCTAAAATGTATTGATAAAAGAATTTAAGCAAAATAAAAAGAAAGAAAGTTTAAAGAATAAATATTATAATTGTTTGAATTCCTGCAAAAGTACTGAGCCATTCCAATCATATCAGCAGGAAGCATCATTTGGTTTCATTCACTTAGCAAAGCTAGTAACTATTTTCAGAAAAGATAAACTAACAAAAAATTACTTACCTTCCTTCTGACAGGTTTGAAACATCAAACTAATGCATAAAATAAGAAAAAAGAAATAAAGGACTTGAGATGCATGCTGCCATATTCTCATGCTTGTCCATTGTCAAGCAGATCTATGGGCAAAAACCAGGAGCACCTGGTGACTATGAAGAGGGATGAGTATTCCAACAGGAGAAACATGAAAGACAATCTGTATAAACAAGTTCATAATCTTTTCCTCTTGCAAGAGATTTACCTATAAAATCTAAATAAGAGCCCAGCATGAAGGTGCAGTCTTGTAATGCCAGCTACTTAGAGGCTCTGAAGCAGGAAGATTGCAATTTGAGGCTGGCCTGAGGAAGTTAGCAAGACCCTGTCTCAAAATGAAAAACAAAAGAAGCTGGGGATATAGTTTACTGTGAATGCATGGGTTAAATCTCCACCTGAGTGGGGAGCAAAAGAACCTTAAGATCCTTAAAATGGGAGTAGGAAAATTTCTTATTACTTCTATAAATAAATTTGAAATTGAACAAAGATATACCCATTAATAATAGAGCTGTGCCCCATGACTGCTTTCAAGCTCTACAAAAGCAGATGTGAACATTTGCAGCAATGATCATCATATATACTAAGCTCACAACTTATTGTATAACATATTACAAAAAAAGGGATAGGAAAAGATACTTTCAGTTGTAAGTGCATGAATTTTTTAAAAATACACATATTCTTCACTAATTGGATTGAAATACCAGTTATTCTAAAGTGTTGTATACCAGCAATATAGTTGCATACAAAATACAAGTGCTTTCAATTCAGTTTTCAATATTTTTATTAAAAATTTCCTGGAATAGTCACAGAAAAATAAATATGTTACATGAAGAAAGACTTGTTCTTCTATGAATTAAGCTTAATTAGTTACAACACTGAGGTTGTAAAAGGAGGACTAAATTTTTCTCCATCTGAGTATAGATATTGGAAAGCCTTAAATTCAATTGCACTAAGTGACTATTACAAGTGTGTCAACACATGGATTTTCATGAGGAATAGGCTGTGGTGGTAACAAAGGGGCTGAGAGAAGTCCACAACCCACAGCCTTGATGACATTACCGAATCACAGCATGATGTGACCTCAAACCCCTCTAACGTTGAGGGTCAATTTGAAGGACTTTGGTATTAGTCACAGTTGAAAGCTTTCTCCCTAGGTTAGGCATGTACTCTGATGGATCTCAAAACTACATATGAATCACTGGTACTCATAGCAATATTACAAGGCTAACCATTTTCTTCAACTGGGCAGAAATAAAAAATGTGTGAAAAAGAAATGCTGAATCTTTGCTTTCTCCCCAGATGCAGATCAGTGTATGTGGTGCCCAACACATGAGTACCCGAACAGAGACAGAGATCGCTGTCTCCCCAAGACTGTGGACTTCCTGTCCTTCACAGATCCCCTAGGGATGGCTCTGATTTGCACAGCTCTGTGTTTTTCTGTTCTCACAGCTATGGTTTTGGGGCTCTTTGTGAGACACCGAGACACTCCCATAGTCAAGGCCAATAACAGGGCTCTCAGCTACACCCTGCTCACCTCCCTCCTGCTGTGCTTTCTCTGTGCCTTGCTCTTCATTGGCCGTCCAAACACAGCCACCTGCATCCTCCAGCAAATAACATTTGGACTTGTGTTCACTGTGGCTGTTTCCACTGTTTTGGCCAAAACCATCACTGTGATTCTGGCCTTCATGATTACAAAACCAGGACAATCAATCAGGTGGTTACTAGTGTCAGGAGCCTCTAATTTTGTCATTCCCATCTGCTCCCTGATCCAAATTATTCTCTTTGCAGTCTGGCTGGGAACCTCTCCTCCCTTTGTTGACACAGATGCACACTCTGAACATGGCCACATCATCATCGTGTGCAACAAGGGCTCACTCACCGCCTTCTACTGTGTCCTGGGATACCTGGGTTCCCTGGCCCTGGTGAGCTTCACTGTGGCTTTCCTGGCCAGGAACCTGCCTGACACCTTCAATGAAGCTAAGTTCCTGACCTTCAGCATGCTGGTGTTCTGCAGTGTGTGGGTCACCTTCCTCCCTGTATACCACAGCACCAAGGGGAAGGTCATGGTGGCCATGGAGGTCTTCTCCATCTTGGCCTCCAGTGCAGGGCTGCTGGGCTGCATCTTTACCCCTAAATGCTACATTATTTTGTTAAAACCAGAAAGAAATTCTATGCGTGGGTTCAGAGATAAAACACATTCTAGCAAATAGAAAATTTATTAGTTAAAAAATACATTCTTCATAAAATAGAGTATCTCCTGTCAAATCAACAACATTTTTTGTGTTAGGTGTTAGAATAAATCATGGCATTTACTTCAATCATCAAGGGACTCTTATTTTTTTCTATAATAGTCTTAATGTTACCATTACCTGTAATAATCACCTTTTTGCTTTGAATTTTATTCTGAAAATTTCTTGTTTTGTAAATTCTGCAATAAATTCTTAATAATAAGCAATAAATTTCTTAAGATTGATTATATTACTTGCTTTCATCTCATGATCCATTTGTCCTTCTCAATCACTTTTATGAATTACTCGTATTATAACTTTTGTGTGAAAAACATTATATTTCAGAATTCCCTAATGTATTTCATTATATTTTTTCCTCTTGGAGAATTAGTGTGTCTTCAATATGCTGATTAAACTTTATTCTAGTAATTTGGTTCGTATTTCCTTTCTCACACTTGACTACCAATATTTCTGAAGCCCTTTTTTTGTACAATTTCCCTCTCTTGTTTCCTTCACAATCCTAGGATTGGTTGATCACATGTAATAGCAAATGTTCTTGGGTTTAAAATAGGAATGAATTGAATTTTTAAATTAAAGATAATTTTGCAGAGTTTACACTGAATTTTCATATCAATGGTTGGCTAAGTCTTTCTATTTATCTTGTTTAAATATCTTTTCATAATGGGAGACTTCTGTCAACATGTTTATATCTTGTTTTATGTTTTTTACACACACACAAAATATTATACACAATAGTTTTTCTCCTCAAATTTATTCCTGAGTTTTTTATAACTTGTTATTAATGCAAATAGAAATTATTTTATCTGCCATATTTGAATGCACTTGATGTTCTATAAAGGAACAGTTATTTGTTGAATCAAATGACCAAATTATTTGGGTCTACATTTGTGTTTGTTGAAGCCCTTGGATTTTTAATGCATATGATCTTGCAATGAATCGTAAGTTTATCTTCTTTACTCTTTGTTTGCAGTTTCTTTGTGATTTTCATTGCACTGCTAATATGGTGTCTTGTTACAAAGATGACCAGATACTTGTTGTGTATTCCTCAGAATTTTCATCAGTTCATGATCAAGCTATTTCTTACTTCATAATACATTTTTCAGGACATTCCAGGCCACCATACCACTGCCCAAGGTGCAGAGAAGCAAAGCTGCCCCCAGCACAGAGGAGGTGAACCTTTCTGGCCACTGAACCACTGCCCCCAGTGCCAAGAAAGTGAGCCATGAGGGCGCCAGCAGCACACATCCCTCCCCCCTCCATTGAAATGAGAAGACACGTAAACAACTCTCAAAACCAGACTTCCAGATCACATAAAGCCACCCCAAAGGGACATGAGATGGAACAATCAGATACTCAACCACCAGGCCTCCCTGAACTGGCAACAAAAGAGGATCTAGAAAAAAGGAAATCAGAAATAATTTCTCAGATAACAGCAGAGATTGTGCCTATAGTGCAAGATGTGATTAATAGATTTAGAGAGGACACAGATAAAAAATTAGAGGAGCTGAGGAACATGATGGAATCCCAACATAGAAAACCAGTGGAATCCATAAAACAGATGCAAACAGATTTCCAAGAGATTAAAAACTCCATTGAAAGTCTACACAGCAGAATGAGCCAATGTGAGGACAGAATTTCAGATATAGAAGATAAAATTTCAATCAGGGACCAGGAAAAGAAGAATTTCTTTAAAATACTAAGGGACCACAAGAAATCGATCCAGCAGCTGCTAGACAGTGCAAAGAAGAATAACATAAGATTCATCAGAGTCAAAGAAAAAACAGGAGAGATTGCAGACAACATTAAAAAACCATTCACAGAAGTCATGGCAGAAAACTTCCCAAGTAGGGGAAAAGAACTTGATATACAGATAAGTGAGGCATATAGGACTGCAACTAGCCTTGATCAAAAAAAAATCTACACATAGGCATATAATAGTTAAGATTCCAGAAACCCAACAGAAGAAAAAAAATTCTACAAGCAGTTAGAGAAAAGAAACAGATCACATACAAAGGAAAGCCCATCAGAATCACAGCAGACTTCTCAATCCAAACCCTCAAGGCAAAAAGAGCTTGGAGTGATGTATTTCAAGCCCAAAAGGAAAACAGACTCCAACCCACATTGATGTACCCTGCAAAACTATCTTTCAAAATTGGTGGAAAAATATGATACTTTCATGACAAAGACTACTTTGGGAACTTCATGAATACTAAATCCTAACCTAAAAAAATTTAGACAATATTCCAGAAAAAGACAAAGAGGATCACAACCCCAGAAAGCACAGCAGAATGAATCCATCAGCCACCAGAAGAAATTAAACACAAAGGGGGAGAATCCAAAAAAAAGAAAAAGTCATGACAATGATAAGTCAATATGTATCAGTTATAACCATAAATGTTAATGGTCTCAACTCACCAATCAAAAGAAATAGACTGGCAGAATGGGTCAAGAAGCAAGATCTAACAATATGCTGTATAGAAGAAACACTTAATTTAAAAAGAAACTCATAGGCTGAAAGTTAAAGGGTGGAAAACAATACTCCATGCGACAAGAACCCAAAAAAAGCAGGAGTAGCTATCCTCTTTGCCAATCAAGTGGATTTCAAACAAACACTGAGTAAGAGGGACAAAGAAGGACACTACATCCATGTAAAGGGAACAATCCAACAAGAAGAGATGACAATCTTAAATATATATGCACCAAACACTAGGGCATGCAACTATATAAAATTAATACTAACGGACATGAAAAGTCATATATGCACTAATACAATAGTAGTGGGGGACCTCAATACCCCACTGTCACAAATAGATCAACTAGACAAAAAATAAACAACAAAATACTAGAACTCAATCAAACTCTGGAACAAATGAACTAAACAGATGTTTACAGAGTGTTCTACACAACAAAATCAGAATACACAGTCTTTTCAGCTGCACATGGGTCATTCTCCAAAATAGACCACATACTCATTCATACAACACATTAAAGTAAATGCAAAGGAAGTTATCCTCTGTACATTATCAGACCATTGTGTGATAAAATTGGAGATCAATAGCAAAAGAAACCACAAGAATTTCATAAACACATGGAATTTGATGAAACACTTCTGAATAACCAATGGGTCACAGAGGAAATTAAAGAAGAAATCAGACAGTTCCTTCAATTAAATAACAATGACAATACAACATATCAGAATCTATGGGACACAATGAAACCAGTCTTGCTAGGGAAATTCATACCAATGAATACTCATATTAGGAAAACAGAGCAAGCCCAATTAAACAACCTGATGTTGAACCTCTAGCTTCTAGAAAAAGAAGCGCAGGAGAAACACAAAGCTCATATGAGGGAGGAAATTTTAAAGATTACAGCAGAAATCAATGCAATGGAGACTAAGAGAACGATACAAAAAATCAATGAAGCCAAGAGTTGGTTCTTCGAAATAATAAAGAAAATTGACAAACCCTTAACCAACCTTATTAGAAAAAGGGAAAGAAAAGGCACAAATCCAGTCAATTAGGAATGAAAAGGGTGAAATTACAATGGACCCAGCAGAAATCCAGAGGATCATCAATACCTACTTCCAGAACCTATATGCCAATAAGATGGAAAACAGAAGAAATGGACTGATTCCTACATACCTATGAATTACCAATGTTGAACGAAGAAGATCTAAAAATTCTAAACAACCCAATATCAATCAATGAAATGGAAAATGTAATTAAAATCTTACCAACTAAGAAAAGCCTGAGTCCTGATGGCTTCCCTGGTAAATTCTAGAAGACATTAAGAGAGGAAATACTCCCATTACTGTTTAAATTCTACAGTGAAATTGAAAGGGAAGCAATACTCCTGAATTCATTACTGGAAGCAAGCATCACCTTGATCCCCAAAACAGAGAAAGCCCCAAACAAAAAAGAGGAATGTAGGCCAATCTCACTAATGAACATAGATGCAAAAATCCTTAATAAGATACTGGCAAATAGAATGAAGAAGATCATCAAGAAGATCATACACCCTGCCATCCCAGGGATTCAGGGATGGTTCAACATATGCAAACCAATAAATATAATACACTATATCAATAGAGCCAAGGACAAAAAGCATAAGATCATCTCAATAGATGCAGAAAAAGCATTTGACAAAATCCAACACACGTTTATGATAAAAAATCCTACAAAAAATTGGAATAGATAGTCTCTACCTCAATCTGATAAAAGCCATCTATGAAAATCCAACAGCCAATATCATACTAAATGGTCTAAATTTGAAATCCTTCACCCTAAAATCAGGAACAAGACTATCACTACTCCTGTTGAATATAGTCTTGGAAACATTAGCCACAGCAATTAGACAAGAGAAAGAAATAAAAGCCATAAAAATAGGAAATGAAGAAGTCAAATTGTCATTATTTGCAGATGACATGATACTCTATATAGAAGACACAAAAAAATGCCACCAAAAGTATTCTAGACTTAATAACCAAATTCAGTAAAGTAGCTGGATACAAGGGCAACACATAAAAATCAATAGCTTTCCTCTACACAATCAACAGCCTCACTGAGAGAGATATAGGACAAATAATTCCTTTCAAAATAGCATCCAAAAAACTGAAATACCTAGGAATAAACCTAACAAAAGAAATCAAAGGGGTCTTCTCTGAAAACTATAGGACTTTGAAAAGAGTGATTAAGTGTAAATAAGGATGAAAATGATTAAAATCAATAATTGATAATTTGAAAAAAGAAAAGGTCCAAGGGTTTGGGGATGGTGGAAGGGAAAGGGAAGAAGGGAAGAAGGGAAAGAAAAAAATTATGAGAAAAAAAATGGAATCAAACTCTGTGTAGATAAGGAAGGGTGGAGGGGGTGAAGGGTGCACAGGTAACAGGAGAAAAAATAAAAACTAAGATGCATCATGTTCTGGTACAAACACCCAATGATAAATGTAAATGTATTTTATACCTAAAATGTACCCATAAATATATATATTTAAAAATAAAATAAAAAAAAGAAAAGAGTGATTGAAGAGGATATCAGAAAATGGAAAGACATCCCTCGCTTCTGGGTAGGAAGGATTAATATAGTGAAAATGGTCATACTTCCAAAACTGCTACATAGATTCAATCCAATCCCAATTGAAATTCCAGCAGTATATGTCACAGACCTTGAGAAAAAAAATCCAAAAGTTCATTTGGAGCAAGAAAAGAACTAGAATAGCAAAAACAATTCTAGGCAACAGAGACATTGCAGGGCGTATCACAACCCCCAACCTGAAACTTGCGCCGCTCCTGTTCAATATTGTTCTGGAAACATTAGCCATAGCAATTAGAAAAGAGAAAGAAATAAAAGGAATAAAGATAGGAAA
>NW_004624901.1:2000228-2107387 GCF_000247695.1 Heterocephalus glaber
AATAAATACATAAATAAATAAAAAAGAACTTAATCTGTGCTACGATTTTGAAAAAGATGGCCACATTTGTGATTATGTGAGAAAGGTGGTCACAATCACGTTTGTCACCCTGTGCAGTTTGCAAACAAAAAGAAAATTTTGCCAAAGGCTTCTGTTTGTGAACCAAATTGTTTACAAACAAAAGCGTTCATGAACTGAGGTGCCACTCTACTTCCTACAATCTTCCACATCCTCAGGCACCCACATCCTCAAGGACCCATTACCTCCCAATAGCACTGTCAGCTGGGGACCAAGCTTCAACTCATGAGCCTTTGGGGGCCATTTAAGAGCCAAACAATATCACTTATTATCTTAGGTGTATAGGCTTCACCAGCAATCTTTCAATATAAATATTATCCTTTTATGCTCCACTTGATTCAGATTATTTAATGGGGCTCTTAATCCTCTTTGGCATTTTTCAGGTTTATCAATAGCTGTCTCTATGGATTTCTCTGGGGTGATTAAAGTGCCATCTCCTTCACTATATTGTTCTTGCCATGCCTGAATGATCTTTAAAAATAGAGGTCTGGGCCAGGGATTCAGCTCAGTGGTTCTGCTGCCTGCCTCACAAGTGCAAGGTCCCGAGTTCAATCTCTGGTATCAAAAAAAAAAAAATAGAGGTCTGTTCAATAATTCCTCCACTCAACAATCCACTTTCAATAAGATGAAAACACATAGAATCCCCAGTGTCCTAAAAGAGTCCACATGAGATGCTCCTGCCTTCCTCTATAAAACATCTACTTCTCTTCCTAAAAACATGTTTACATGTCATTATCATGGACCATAAGGCCATGCACAATGTTAATTGAGCAATGTTAAAGTGGAGTCGAATGTTTAAGACAGAAGAAGGACAAAGAGAAGATAGACAAAAGAAAGGAGATAGAGTGTATTAATCACAAGAGTCAAGACACTAACAAAATAAACACTAATCAGCTATCCAAAGAGCAACATTCCTGATAGATGACAACAGAAATACTAGGTAACCATTGCTCTCAAATACAAGTCCCTGCACATGATTCTCTCCAATGTCCTCAACAATTTTCTTTCTCTATGTCCAACAATGAATTTCACAAGCCTGTTCCCCAGAATATGTTTTGTAGCAGCTGATGCCTCTTTTCCAATTGTAAGCAAGAAATGTCACCCATTCCCGAGAGGTGGAAATGTGAGAAGTCAACTGAGGCATAAAGCACTGATCAGGTATGAATGCATGAGCATTGTGAGCTCCATGGTAGGGTTTCCCTTTGGGTAATAAAGGTCTCATCCCACTGATTACTTCTTTAAGCTAAAGATAGCCTATCAAAAAGAGATGCTTTGTGTCCAGTTGTTCTCATCTTCTTGAACTGCTTTAATAAAATGTGATTTGGGCTGTGATTTACCACTTTCTTCTTATGATCTCACAATACTAGACACATATAAACTTAAGGAAGGAGAAGTTTATTTTTGTTCACATTTTCAGTTCATAGTCAATCTGCTCCAAGGCAGAAAGGGTATGGTGGGAAGCTGCTCACACCATGGTCACCAGAAAGAGAGAGGAAGGAGGAGCCAAGGAGGGAGACATACTCTTCCAGGTCACATCTCCTATGACCAGCCTCAAATCTAGCCCTGCCTCCTAAAAGCAAGCCATCTGTAGTGCCTCACAATCTGATCACCCTCCACAAGCCCCACTTCTAAACTCATTAGCCTTTGGGAGGACATTCCAAGTCCAAACCACAACAGGCTGTAAAAGCAACGCCTTGTAAATTGTTAAAGATACTCTTTATTTCTGGGCTGGAATATTGAAGGCCAACCAGTGAGCTAGATTTAAACTTGCAAAGCTGCAGATACCTGCAGAGGGCTGCCTGGACAGCCAACTAACCCAGCTCTCACAGTTCTTCTCTAACCACATGCCTGGAACTGCATGTATACTGCACCTTTAACCTTGAGGATATATTTGACATCATTGGCAAACTTTTATGTGCAGTTGGATGTAATCCCTGTCTTCAGCTTTAAGTGAAGATACTCAGGATTTACACAGTCTTGAAAACTGCGCCTGTTCACATCATTGATGGATAAAGAAACTCTGTTTCATATGTGAGGAAATGCTCATGGAGAAAGATGAACAGAGGAGATGGAGTCCAGAGAAAAGTAACATCGTGAACAAAGAGCCCAGGGAAAGGGAAATGTATATCTTGCAAAACAAAATAATCCCAAAGATATGAAACTACCAACACACAAAAATATCGTTCTATTTTGGTTACCTCACTCATGGGAACCTAAGTGCTCAGAGAATAGAGTAACAATGGGATAATTACCTTAATGAGCGTTCATTAGAATGTAATTTCTGAGGCTGTGAAAATAGTAAGTACACCTCCATCATCCACTCAGCTAGCTCTACTGTGTCAGGAAAGGGTGAGTTCCACTGTACGTTGCAGAGGACTTATGCCTGATGCCACATCCCTGTCAAACTTGGTGCTGAGTTGAACCCAAGTCACCTAAAGAACAGAGGATCATCAGGAATTCCTGATGTGGGCAGCAGGTATGGAGGCAGGCAGAGCTCTCAAAAGATGATAAATAAAAACAAAGCAATGTGAGTCCATCAAAGGAATTCTAAGCAGTTAGAATCCCTCTTGGTTTCTCTTCCTCTCAGCTTCTTCTCAGATTGCTTCCTCTTGCTTCTAGAAGCCAATTCTGAAGCTCTCTACCTTCCTAATGGACATTGACCTTCCCTTAGCATCAGCATCTCTTAAGCATTTCTTATCCAAGATCTTGTCATTTTTCCTAAGCCATTACAAGTGCCTTCATTCTCCTCCATCCAAAGTGTCAAACATCTACTACTCTTATACATTTCTTTTATGAATATTTAATATGCTGTGCCTTTTCTACAGCAGTACATTGGTCTACACTTTGTCATGCAGGCTTTGTAAATCAAAGTTATTAACCTCTATCACCAAATACATTATTCTTGCATTCTGATGTTCTCCAACAAATGTTTTCATTGACAATTTTTTTAGTTTATAACTCTTATTACTGATTTTTATTTTTCTTATTTTTACCCAAAACTTTTTTCAGGAAATCACTGGTATTTTCAAAGAATATGTTGCCAAGTTTAAGTATATACTATTTATTTCTTTATGTTTCTTTCAGAGAGCTGATGTACTGTCTTGTTCTACATCTAATGTTTCAAAATTATTTCCATTATAGAGATTAGTATAATATCATTTTTCTAAATATTTAACTAATCATTAAATACTTATTCATAGCTTTACAAATTGCCTCTAAAGTACAAGGAAACAAAAAAAAATACCAGGAAACAAAAAATATAAGTTAATATGGTTTTTTAAATTTCATATTTAATATGATAGTGGGGCTCATATTACATTACAAAATTCTAGGGTTATCCTCTTTGAAAGTAAGAATGAAAAATAGAAATTCCAAACCTCACTATACATTTTAACAAGGATCTGGAATTTTGAAACAATTCACCAAAACCTAAGAAAAAGTGTCATAAATTAATATTATTAGAAATTTATAGGAAATTGTTAAATTAATAAAGAAACAGAAGTAAAACAAGACACTTCATCAATACAGAAAATCAAAACTTTTATTAATATACTAGCAATAGCAGAGATATAATATGGAGGAGTATCATTCTTCATGACATCAAATATAAATTGTACTAAAAAATTCATAACAAGAAATTAATATAATGTACAAGTTTAAAAAATACTTCAAGAAAGCATACTCAAAAGGGGATTGAGAAATCTAGAGGGAAATATCTGTTATTGCAAAGAGAATGTGAGCATAGTAAAGAGGTCAGATTTTTCCTAATTAATTTATAAAATAAAATTCTAATAGTATTTTTCTTTCAACATGACTAGAGATCCTAAAATTCATCCAAAGAAGAAATTGTTGCCAGGAATAAAATAATGATAGTGTTAAATAATACTAGGTGTATTTCACATACAACTTTTAATTTTATTATGAAGATAAATGATTTTAAAACATGAAAAAAGGTCTGAAAGTTTGTTACTATTGACATAATCATTTATAATCATTTATTAATAAGAATGTGAAGAATGAAATACAATGTCTGAATTTTGAAAAGCTGACAGAGGCCATTTACTGATTACCTAGGAGAAGAAAACATAAAATTAAAATTAACCCAAAATGTATTCATCATAAATAAAATTTAACAAGAAAGTAAATATCCAAAATAGGCACGTATAAAGAGCCGTTTCCATATGGTGGTAACTTTGATCCTATGATTATCATATGGTAGAAAATGTAACTTTCCATTTTACGTTTAGAAACTTTAGGATATGTTACTTAACAAATCCAGGTTGTCTCATTTTAGGTTGGGAATGTGGTAATTAAAACGAAATGGAAAAGGGAGTTACTAATAAGAGAGGTTGTTAACATTATCTACAGAAGAACCACCCAAAGAACAGAGAATGAGTCAGGTAAAAATTGCAAAAAGCCAGCATAATAAAACAAAGACCTTTCCAATGACTGATGAATCTGCCTTGAATTAGGAAATTCTCATTCCTAAATGCATTAGTCAGAACATACCAGAGCAATCACCAGGGATGCTACAAAAGAAAAGATTGCTTAGACATGTAGACAAACACTGGAGCCTGTTTCCCAAGTGTACGTGTGTGTGTGTGTGTGTGTGTTTGTGTGTGTGCACCAGAATCCCAAGAGAGATTGTTTAGACCCAGAGTGTGGGAGCAGGTTGGTCAGGAGAGCCTAAAAATGCACATTTCTAACAAGTTCCATAAATATGCTCATATTGCTGTTCCAGAGAACACCATTAGAGAACCACTGACCTAAAGCTGATTTTTTTCAGGTCGCAATGGTAACTACAACTTGCCAGCAAAGACATCCAATGAGCCAAAATCAGCCAAAATGAATAATTTATTGAGTTCAATGAATTTGAATAACAGCTATTACGGTCATCCTGGGGAATCCCTTTAGAATGAATTTTGTTTTTCTTTTTGCCTCCTCATGGGTAAATTTGGCAGCCTCATGGAAACAGGAAATGAAACAGGAGTCACCAACTTCCTCCTGCTGGGATTCACAGATGACCCTGGCCTGCAGTCCCTCCTCTTTGGGCTGCTCCTGCCCATGTACCTGGTCACCATTACAGGGAACCTGCTCATCATCCTGGCCATCATCTCAGACTCTCACCTCCACACCCCCATGTACTTCTTCCTCTCCAACCTGTCCTTTGCTGACATCGGTTTCACCTCCACCACTGTTCCAAAGACACTGGTGAACATTCAGACTCAGAACAAAGCAATCACCTTTGCAGGCTGCATCACACAAATATTTTTCTTCATTGTGTTTGGGTGCCTGGAAAATTTACTACTGACAGTGATGGCCTATGACCGCTTCGTGGCCATCTGTCACCCACTGTACTATGTGGTCATTATGACCCCACGGTTCTGTGGGCTGATGGCTCTGGGGTCCTGGTTGATCAGTCTCATGGGATCACTACCAGAGACTTTGACTGTTCTCACACTCTCCTTTTGTAAAAACACAGAAATCCCCCACTTCTTTTGTGATCCCCCTGAAGTCCTGAAGCTTGCAAGTTCTGACACCCTCCTTAATAACATAGTGGTGTATTCTGTGACCATCGTCCTAGCTGTTTTTCCTCTTACTGGGATTCTTTTCTCTTATTCTCAGATTTTCTTCTCCATTCTGAGAATCTCATCAGCAGGGGGCAAATACAAAGCCTTTTCCACCTGTGCATCTCACCTCTTGGTCCTCTCCTTGTTCTATGGCACAGGCCTTGGGGTCTACCTCAGGTCAGTAGCCACACCATCCTCTAAGATGAGTCTGATCCCCTCCTTGGTGTACACCATGGTCACCCCCATGCTGAATCCCTTCATCTACAGTCTGAGGAACAGGGACATACAGGGTGCTCTGGGGAGACTCCTCAGCAAGATGGAGCTTCTCGGTGAAAAGGCCATGGCAGGACTCTGATGAGCTGCAATCCACAGTGAGGATCAGAGAGCCTGATCTTCATCAAATACCCTGTTTCCTTCTGCTTTCCTTCATTTTAAAGTAAGTCACTCTTTGCATCTTCATTTGGGGTCTTTCCTACCCTAGGCACTGTTCATAAGTTATGCATTAGATCACCTTTTTTGCTGTCTAACCTACTTTAACTTTCTATGAATACAACAAGGCTTTTTCTCAGTTATCTGTAGAAATGTTTTGGGAATTTTATTTTTTTATGTATTTCACTGAGGCATAACAGTTATACATATTGATTGAGTATGGTGTGACAATGCTGTACACGTATACAATATGTGATCATCAAATCAGAGGAATTAGCATTTCCATCTTCTGAATCATTTCTTATTTCTTTGAATGTTGAAGATTCTCTAGCTTTTTATAGTTTTTTTGTAGGAAACAGGAATGAGGGCATTATCATAGACACCTGCAGTGGGTCTGCAGTCTCCTAAGAGGCAATACAAACACAAGCTAACAAGAATAAGAAGAAATAAGACACAGAGAACTGGGCCTTGGGGCAATCTATGCTGCTCTAGGCACCAAAGACAAAGTGGGCCAAGGACACCCAGTACTTATTGATTACAAGTGTGGTAAAAAAGTGAGCAGGGTATGTTCTGAAGACATCTAGCAATATAGTGTGAAGCATCTGGAAACATCTGGCAATAGGTGATATGCAAACAGGGCTGTAAAGGGGGAAGGCACTGCTTGTCTTGCTTGGAGAGATCAAAGGGTGCTGGGAATGAGTTGCGATTAACCAGAGTCTGCTAATACTGGGCAGAGGTATCTGCTACTGTTTTTAAAAAATTTTTATTAGAACATTCACGTTAGGCAAACATAATGATCACATTCATCATAAGGAATTTGTACCATACGTATGCAGGTACAAATTCCCTATGATGAATATATATATATACATTCCCCTCCCCTCCTTTCAAGTCTTCTTCCCCTCCCCATTTACAAAAGGTTTTTCCATTTTGCCCTTCCATTCTCTTTTTTAATCCCTTTTATATCCTTCCCTTCCCCTTACCCCCTCCCTTGTTCCCCTTCCAAATTGAACGTTCTTCCTACTTTTCATTATATATCCTCCATTTTGCTCCTTCTCACACAAAAGAAACAATACAATATTTAAACTTATGTGTGTTATTTCACTTAAAATTATGGTCTTGAGATACATCCATTTACCTAAGAATGTCTCAAGTTTATCCTTTATAGCAGAGTAGTATTCCATTGTATATAAAGGCCACATTTTCTTTATCCATTCATCTGTTGATGGGCATATGGGCTGTTTCCAAGATTTAGCTATTATAAACTGTGCTGCTGTAAACATGGCTATGCATGTATCACTGTGGCATGATCCCTTTAACTCTTTTGGGAAGATACCTACAAGGGGAATAACTGGGTCAAATGGAACCTCTAGTTTTAGTTTTTTGAGGAATCTCCATACTGGTTTCCATAGTGGGTGTACCAATTTACATCCCCAACAACAACAGAAAAGTGTTTCTTTTTCCCCCCACATCCTTGCCAGGATTTTTTATTGGTTGATTTCTTTTTTTTCTTAAATTATTTTATTGGTACATTTTCAGTATACAATACATTTACATTTATCATTGGGTGCTTGTACCTGTACATGATGTATCTTGGTTCTTATTTTTTCCCCATTACCTGTGTGCCCTTCACCCCTCCACCCTTCCATATTTACATAGACTTTGTTTCCATTTTTCCCTTTTCTCATAATTTTTCCTTTCCTTTCTTTCCTTTCCCCTTCCCCTCCCACCACCCCTACCCCTCTACTGTGAGAAACTGAAAGGTTGATTTCTTGATGATAGCCATTCTTTCTGGAGTGAGATGGAATTACAGTGTTGTTTTGATTTGCATTCCTCAAATGACAAATTAAATGTTGAACATTTTTTCTTATATTTATTTGCTGTTTGTACTTCTTCACCTGTGAAGTGTCTATTCATTGTAGATGCCCATTTTTGATTGGATCTTTAATTCCCTAGCTTTTTATAAAATGTATAATAAATTATTGTGAACTGCAGTCATTCTGCTGTGCTTTAGAACATTAGAACGCAGTCCTCTTATGGAGCTATAGTTTGGTTCCCACTATCCAAACTCCCTCTGTCCCTCTCTCTCCTGACTACCCTTCCTAATTTCTACTGAACATTATTCTACTCTCAATTTTTATGGAATCAATTTCATTAGCATTCACAGATTTGGTGGACCACCCTATTGATTATGCCCATAGCAGGCTGTCAGCACTTCAGGCTGTTAAGAGTTAACCCTACAATTGGTTTGCTTTAAGAAGCAAGTCTGGCTGAAGCCTATGTGCTGAGGTCAGAGTGACTCTCACCCAAATTCCGTTCCCAGAGTTAAAACCTTTGCTTAAAGACAAGGTTAATTATTAACCACAACCTATATTTTGTCTGTTCTGTTCCTAATTCAAGAATGCTTTGTCTTTTCCTTTACAAACCTTTCCTGCATCAGTAACATGTCCATAGCAACTATACATCCTGCAAGTAGCCCCTTTTCCTCAATCTAACTATGGTGTCACCAATAAATATCAACAGCTCTGGGTGTTCAGGGCCTTTGCTTGTTCAGCCTTGCTTGCACAAGCACTGGTCATCCTGACTCCGCATTTCTCTGTCTCCTTAATTCTGCATTTGAGTTTTTCTTTTAACCTTGCCTCATAGCACTGAGCAGGAGACTGGAACCCACCAAGGGAGTCTCTGATACACAGATGAGCAAGAACATGTTGCACTTGCCTTACTGGTCTTTTTAATAAGTCAATCTTACATGTTTAAAGTATATCTTCAGAGTAGAGTCACCGAAATTTCAATCTAAACAGCAGCCACAGAACAATTTTAAAAACAGTGGAAAGAAAAGCCAGATTCCAGTGAGTTGGATTTGGGAGGCTTGCTGGCAGCACTGGAGAAACAGCAGCATGCCCAGCAGGCCAAGCAGTCCTCCAGACCATTTGTGTTCTCAGTTGGAGCAGTGCCTGTCCTTTCCAAAGAAGCCAGCTCTGGGGAGAGGGGCCATCACTTCAGTCAGATGAAGACAACACACAACCCCTTGGACTCTAGCGCCCCACTGATAAAGAAGGGGAAGCAGAGGGAGGTCCCCAAGGCCAAGAAGCCCACCTCACTGAAGAAGATTGTTTTGAAAGAATGGGAAGAGAGAAAGCAACAGAGACTCCGAGAAAATGCTATGAGCCCAGCTATTGCCAGTGATGAGGCACAGGGGGCAGAGATCAGTGCTGAGGAGCAGGTCACCAACCAGGCTAGTCCCACAGTTTCAGGGGGAACAGAAGAATTGGCCTCCTCCATTCCTGCAGTTGAGGACCAACCAGAAGAGCCACTTGGTGCAGAGCTCCAAAAGGATGAAGAGGCCTGACAGCCTGAGCCTGACCAAGCCAGCTTCCCCAAGATCCACAGCCGAAGACTCCGAGATTACTGCACCCAGATGCTCAGTACAGAAGTGGATGCCTGTGTCACGGACCTACTCAAGGAACTAGTCCGCTTCCAAGACCATATGTACCAAAAAGATCCAGTCAAGGCTAAGACCAAATGCCAGCTTGTGCTGGGGCTGAGAGAAGTTCTCAAACACCTAAAGCTCAGGAAGCTGAAATGCATCATCATTTCTCCCAGCTGTGAGAAGATACAGTCAAAAGGTGGGCTGGACGACACTCTGCACACCATTATCGATTACGCCCATGCGCAGAACATTCCCTTTGTGTTTGCTCTCAATCGCAAGGCTCTGGGGCACAGTTTGAACAAAACCGTACCTGTCAGCGTTGTGGGGATCTTCAGCTACGATGGAGCGCAGGACCAGTTCCACAAGATGGCAGCCCAGCAGGCGTACAAGACCATGCTCGAGAATGTGCAATATGAGCTAGCAGAGGGTCCCACGCCTCAGACACCTCCCAGCCCACCTCAGAGGGCCCCAGCAGCTCTGCTGAGAACATCCCCTTGGCCCCTCTGGAGAAGACCCCCACTAGGTTGAAATCTGGAGAAAGGATCTGGAAGCATACAGTCTCTGTGCCCTAGAGCTGGAAGAATCCCTGGAGGCCTCAGCCTCTCAGATGACAAACTTGAATTTATAAGGAAAGAGTTCTTTCCCATGTGTCTGTGTATTGTGGGCAACGAAGCAGTGGTTGCAGGCCTTCAGAGCAGTGGATTCCATTCAACTGGCACGAAGATCCTCTGGCAGAAACCTTTCCTAGAAGCCTGCTGGTAGAGCTTTGGCCCTGAGCACATTGTGGGTCTGGGGAACACTGGAAAATGTAGTGCTTGAGCACTTTGGCTGCTAAGGAGGCTTCCCCTCCACTGCGGCACAGCTGAGCCAAGGGAGTCCGGGCAGGCTGGCAAGCAGGGGTTCCTTCCTGCAAGGGCTGGGGCAAGGGGACCAGAGGACCTGTGCCTCTCCAGGGATGCTGATGTTGGCATAGAGGGAGTAGGGAAGGGCCCTTTCTCAGGGGACATAGCTCTTCACCTTAACGATGGGGAGGGTTTGCTAAAATGAGCCTCAGAAGGAACATGGTTTTCTAACCTGCAACTTTTTGACATGAAGTATTCCTTTTAGTCTTTATTTCCAAAGAAACAATGTATATTGAAGTTCTAGACTTATTTAGTAATCTACAAATCTTTCTTTTATAAATGAACATATTCTGAATGTGATTTTTGTCATAAAGGCCAAGGGGCAGAGCTTACTTTCATATTTGCCCTGTAAGAAAGAGGGCTTATTTAGTTTGAATAAAGAGTGATTATTTCATTTCAAAAAATAAATAAAGTATATCTTCAGAAGAGAAGGAACATGTACCTACATTATTGTGGAAATGTTTTCTTGCAAACTCATTTACAGAAATGTTCTCTAACATGAATATGAATAAAATTGATTTGAAGTTTTCACTCTTTTTACCTCATTCACATTCTTTTCAGTCATACTAACTTTATTTAATCTACCTCCTCAGCCACAACATGGATTCTTTGATTTCCAGCACTATATTCTATTCACCCTTAAAACCACAATGCCTACTTTAGTTCTTGGTAAGGAGTTGATGTACATTATGTATTTATAAAATACAGAAAAGGTTATATGGGTCTATTTTTAATGTAAAATAAAACCTGCACCCCAAACTACGAAGTTATTAATTTAATTAGAAGTTTTAAAAAGAAATTCAAAGTTATCTGTGCTAGTATTAATAGTAACAACACTCAACATATGCCATCACTATACCAGTGTTTTATATATATTATCTCACTAAATTTCCAATAACTCTTAGGTGATGTATTAGTTCATTTTCCAATGCTATAATGAAGAACTTAATGCTAAGGGCCTGAGGTTCTCTATAACAGTGGTTCCCAACCATTTTTTGGCACGAGGAACTGGTTTCATGGAAAACAATTTTTCTAGAAATAAAGAAGGATGATAATGGGCTGGGGATTTAGCTCAGTGCTTCTGCCGCCTGCCTCACAAGCACAAGGTCCCGAGTTCGATCCCCGGTACCAAAAAAACAAAAAGAAAGAAAATAAATAAATAAAGGAGGATGATTTAGGGATGATTCAAAGGAGCACACCACCTAGGTACCTCACATGAACAGTTCACAGCAGGGTTCGCACTTCTATGTGAATCTAATGCCACTGATCTCACAGGAGGCAGAGCTCAGGCGCTACTGTGAATGATGGGGAGTGGCTGGAAATACAGAGGAAGCTTCACTCACTGGCCCACCACTCACCTCCTGCTTTGTGGCCCAGTTCCTAACAGCCCACAGACTGGTACCAATCTACTGCCCAGGGGCTACAGATCCCTACTTTATACAAGGTTTATTTACCTCATAATTTTGGAGGCTAAAACCTCCAGGTATGGTGACTATGGTTCTAGTGAGGATACTTCAGACTTCATCACATCATGGAGGATGGCACTGTCGTAGGAGCACTCTGAAATGGGGGGGATCACATAATGAGACAGGAACACATAGAAAGACGGGGGAGGTACCAGGCTTGCTCTTTATAACCACAAGGGTCTCACGAGAACTACATGAATTCCTTCTCAGGGCAGCAACCCCTGCCCTAGACTCCACTGCTTAAAGGTTCTATCAGCTTCCAGCCTTATCACACCGAGGACCAATCTCCCTACACATGAACCTTGTGTCAACAAACTTCTACCATCTGCAGATCATGGCATGTGATGTGTATTATTTTTCCTATTTACACATAAGGAAGCGATCATGGTAACTGGGTAACTAGCTCAAATCACAGGTATGGGGACAAAGCTCCAACTCAGGGATGTATAAATCAAGTTTATTCTCAATTATTCTCTTGAATAATTTGGCATAGTGTAGTGGAACCTAGAGTCTAACCTTATGATAATAGTTAAACTTTGGAGAAAATGAGAAACCTCTAATCTAAATTTCCACTTTTGGAATTCCAAGCCTCGACCAAGAAATGTTCTTTCTAAAATGTCTTTGTGCAGTTCATGACTCTATTTTAATTTTACTTACTTTAATAATTAAGATGGACACATTTATATATGTTTTGCGCTTATGTTTTATTCCTGTTTTATTGAAGTATAATTAACAAATACAAGTTGCACATATTCCAGGTTACAATGTGATGACTTGTTATCATAGATACATTCTGTCTAGATTTACTTGCTTTTATTTTTCTCAAGTTTTGGTTCACCTCCTTTGATAGCTTATCATATTAGATGTTTTTATTCTAATTGATTTTATATGCCTATTCTAATTAATTTTATATGCCTATATTTGTATGCTTTGTTATAAATATGTTCTAATATGTTCTCTAGATTTGAATTTAGGCTTCATTTTCTTTTTTACCTACCCATGTTCAACATATTTGAATCTACAATTATGTTCTCACTTCTATTCCTTTCTTGTCTTTCTGGATATTAAGCTCAGAGGCTTAACATCTTCTTCCAGAAATCTATTACAACTGAAGAACTTTCATCCAAATTCATCTTACTATCATGATTGATATTAACATGAGAATTTACCTTGATTTTTCTTCCAATTAGTAACTGATTATCCATAAATTTCAACATAATTTCATTCTGCATTGATTTTTTTTGTACTGAGGATTGAACACAGATCTTCACACTGTGCTACATCCTCAACACTTTTTATTTTTAATTTTGGAGAGTCTTGTTAAATTTCTAAGTTATCCAGGCAGAGCTCAAACTTGCAATCCTCCTGTCTCAGCCTCCCAGAGTGTCTGCATTAATTGTGATTCCATTTTTGTAACAGCTTCTAATTTTACTGTATTTTTTATTTTCTGCTATATTGATACATCTTTTGAGATTTAAACCCCTTTCACAATGTCTTGATGAATACAAGACTTATACATGTGTCCAGAGAGGACAAATCTTCCTTCTTTACTTTCCTGTTTAAAAATTATGGGGCCTCCATATTGTTTTTGGAAAACATGGCCAAGTTGCCTTTCTAATATTCATTCTCAGCTGTTTGTTTAGTAACAGAGTATGAGTTTGCTTGTGGTGGTAATATGCCCAGTTAAAAACATCAAGATAGGCGCTAATATGTGGTTTCATCTCCTGTTACTGATGGAACCAATTGTAAAAATGTTGGTGAGATAAGAAAACACCACTGATTTCAAGTTCCAGAGATCAGAACTCCAAAAGGCATCTCACTGGGATAAAATCAAGGTGCCTTTGGGATTCTGTTCTTTTACAAGAACTAAGGAAGAAGCCCGCTCCTAACGTGTTCTGATATCCATAGACTGCCCACATGCTGGCTCATGGCCTTTTCTTCCATCTTCAAAGTCAGTAATGGCAAATTAAATCCCTTTAACACCAATCACTCTGACTCTGACTTTTCTGCCTTCCCCTTCTACATCAAAAGACCCTTTAGATTACACTGGACCCATCCAGAAAATCAAGGAAGTCTCTATTGTGAGATCAGATAATTATGCTTTTATACATAGGGAGGGAAGGGGGCTTAAGGAGAGGGGGGAATAAGATAAAATAAATTTTATTAATAAAATTTTTTTAAAGATCAGATAATTAACTTTAACTCTGCCTACAATGTCAATTTCCTTTTTCCTCTGTGGCTTAAAATATGTACAGGTTCCAAGGATATGGATACGAACATCTTTGCAAGGCTGTCATTGCCCTACTACGCCAAGTGTCATGATTTTGTCCAAATATGTGCAAGCTGACATACGCTGGGTGCAGCTTAGATCAAGACGTGTGAGAGGGCAGACACTGCGCCCAGGTCAGACAGCAACTCAGGGAGGCCAGAACAGAGCAGGTTTTCTCCTACTGTCTCACCAAACACCAGAAAGGACCACAATGCCGTGAGGTTCATACCATCACCCGGTACTGGTGAAGGGGTCCCCATGCCAAGCCTGTAGGCGGCCCTAGGTACCAAGGGTAGAGCTGAGGCAGATAGATGCCTGTTGGCAGACAAAGGGCAAACAGCACCTGGGCCAGGACGTCTTCTGGCCATATAATAGGCAAGAAAACCCTGCAGAAAGAAGATATGAAGATAACCACAAAATTTGTCAGGCATGAAAGAAGCGAGCAAGTGTGACATCCCTGGCTGTTGCTGACAGAGAACTGGAGAAACAGGAGTTGGGCAAACTACACCACATTTCTTTCCCCAAAGTGAAGGATGGATTGCACTGGGTCACAGCCAGAGCGCGGCTTGCGACCAGGGCAAGAGTCATGACAGCTCTCACTGCTTTGGATAGGAAATTGACTGGTCCACAAAGGGAAAATGCTTGGTGGCATGCAATCAGACCATCACTAGCAGAGAGGAAGCTTTGTGGACACACTGGGTTAGTGCTATAACAACTGCATGATGGTTTGGTTTTGGGGGTGGGGTTGTCTTTGTTTTTGTTTTTGGTACCGGGGATTGAACTCGGGACCTTGTGCAGCTGGCAGAACCACTGAGCTAAATCCCTGGCCCCAATGGTTGCTATTTTTACTTCTATTCTTATTTTGGTTGTTGTTTTGTTGCTTGTTTGTTTGATTTGGGTTTTTTGGTTGGGTTGTTTTTTTCTGTTTTAATTTTTTCTCTTTCTATTTTTTCTTTCTTCTGGTTCTTGCTTCTTTACTGGTACTGTTTCGTTATTTTACTTTACTTTATCCTTTAAGATTTTCCCCCTTTGACCCGCTCCCTCTTTTGGTGCCTCTTCTCTTCTATTTCTGACTTTCTTTCCTCCCTATTCCTTTTCTCCTCTCTTCCTCATTTCCTTGCCTCCTTGCCTACCCCAACAGCATATATAACAACGGCCTTTGTAAGTGCAATGGGGAATAAGAGTTAGCCAGTGCTATAACTTAAACAGTACCATTCAAGAGCATGTCAGGGTAATCGTTAACAAAGCTGAGCTTAGAACATCCAAGCAAAATGAACTACAAGTACATTCACAGGTTTGAATAATCTCACAGCCCCTCTCAATCTTTAAATACATTTTTACCTCTCTGAATACCTCCTCCTGCCTACAAAAACACTTTGATGCCCTCTCAACACTAGCCCTATATCTCAGCTACAAAAATAATTCCAACAGAGTCCAACCTCCTGTTTATTTTTTACCTATTGGATTTCCCTTACCTCTCTCTCTTCTTACTAACATACTCTCTTCCTTTTCCCCTTTCTCTCTCCTTCCCTCCACACTCCACATCACAGATGAACCACAAATACAAGTATAATATAGTCTGTAAGGGGTACTGACAAAAAGGTAAAATTACCAGAACAAGTTTTGATGTTTCTGATTGATATATGGTTGGATCTGTGGATGCTGCTATAACCAGTAGGAATTCTCACCTTACAGCACAGTGACTGAGTCCAACCCAATTAAAGAGAGTATGTTGAAGTGGTAGATAATGCCTCTTGACAAATAAAGCCAAGAACACATAACTGGAAAACAAATCAACTGAAGAGCTCTTCATATCAACAAATAATTCTCTTCGTTCTATTGAATTCAACCCTCAGTGTGCACACACACAAAGGCAAAAAATGCCTCCAAAGACTCCCAACTCTCAAATGGAAATCTAAAAGAATTAATGAAGAGAAAATCAAACACCAGACAGCTGAACTTCATGAAATAATTAAAGAGAATGCAGCAAAGCAACTCATTGAGTTCAAAGATGGCAGAACCAAAAAGATAATGGAACTGTCAAACTGAACAATATAGTTATGTAAGAAACAAATTTTTTCAATTACCAAAGAAATGGACTCCATGAAAAGGTACCAAACAGAAATCCTAGAGATAAAAATTTCTATTGAATACATAAACAACAGAAATAACCAATGAGAAGATGGGATTTCAAAAATTAAGGACAAAATGGAATCATGATGACATACTCAGAGAAACTCTAAAAACAATAGAGAGCAAGAAAAATTCATCCAACACCTACTAGATGATTCTGAGAAGACCAACCTAAGGCTAACTGGAGTCAGAGATAAAGTAGAGGATAGCACATATGGAATAAAAAAAAGTTTACAGAAATCATATCAAAAAACTTTCCAATTGTGGAGAAAGAATTGAACATAGAGGTAAGTAAGGCTTACAGAATGCCAAATAGCTATGGTGACAAAAGAAGCTTACCATGTCATATCATAGTCAAAATCTCAGAAGTCCAACACTATGACAGAATCTTAAAAGCTGTCTGAGAAAAGAAAAAAATCACTAATAAAGATAAACCCAACAGGATTACACAAAATTTAAAGGCCAGGAGAGCTTGGAGTTTAGTGTTTCAAGTCATAAAAGAAAATAATTTCCAAACCAGGATAATATATCCTGCAAAAGTGCATTATTTTTCAAAATTAACGGAGAAATAAGGACATTACATAGCAAAGAACATCCTAAGAAATTCGTGAACAACAAACCAACACTTCAAAAAATATTCAAGAATATCCTACACAGAGACATTGAAGCCAACAAAGCCAAAAAGTTGGATGGAATGAATACATCCCACATGGTGAGTGCTTAAACAAAAAGGGAAAAAATAAAAAGAGTCAACAAAAGAAAAAGAATCCAATGACAGGAATAAGTCAACTCCTTTCAGCAATAACTCTCAATGTAAATGGCCTAAACTCCCCAACAGAAAAACACAGATTGCCACACTAGATCAAAAACAAAACTCGATGGTCTCCTGTCTTATCTAGTGGTCAAGAGACTTATCTAACCCCCCAAAAATTCATACACTAAAAATCAAAGCATGAAAAACAATATTCCATGGGACCTCAAAAGCAAACATGGGTAGCAATTTTATTCTCATTCTCGGACAACGTGGACCTCAAGCTAAAATTTACCAAAGGAGGCAAAAAATGTCATTACATATTACTTAAGTGAACAATCAACAGGAAGAGATAACAATTGTATATATATGTACATCAAATATTAGTAAACCCATTTCATAAAATAAACACTACTGGACATAAAAGATCAAATAAATACAGAAATAGTCAGAGTAGGGGAATCTCCATACTGATTTCCACAGTGGTTATACTAGTCTACATTTCCACAAACAATCTAGAAGAGTATTTTTCTCCCTGCAGCCTCATCAGCTTTGGTTATTACCTTTTTTGTTTGTTTGTTTTTGTTTTTTGGTGATAGTCATTTTTTCTTAAGTAAAATGGAATTTCAATGTTGCTTTAATTTGCATTTGTCTAATAACTAGAAATATTAAATTTTTTTCATGTATTTATTGGCCATTTGTATTTCTTCTTCTGAGAAGTGTCTATTCATTTCAGTGGCCCATTTTTTAATTGGTTCTTTTATTTGGGGGAAGACCTATTTTTTTAGTTCTTTATATATTAGATATTAGATTCTGTCCAAGGAATAGCTGGCCCAAAAATCCCATTCTTTGGGTTGTCTCTAAATAAAAGATAATAGGAAACAGGGAGATAGATCTTTTGCAAAAATGAAGGAGATCAAAAGATGGAAGGAGGGGAGAGGAAAGGGAAGGGGAAAAAAGAAGTAAGATGTGTTATGTACAGGTACCAACTCCCCACAATAATGTAATTATTTTTCCCCCCATTAAGTTTATTGGTACATTTTAGGTATACACAATAATGTAATTATTATGTACTGAAAATATACATTAATAAAATAAAACAATGAAAAAGCATAGTGAGGGACCTCAATATCCCAGTGTCATAAAAGGGCAAATCAACAAAACAAAAAATTAACAGAGAAATATCAGAGTTGAACTACACCTTCAAACAAATGGACTTGATATCTTTACAGTGTTCTACCTTACTACAACAGAATAGGCATTCTTCACAGCAGCAAATAAAACTTTCCCCAAAATAGACCACTTACTAGTTCATAAAGTCTGCTTATATAAATACAAAAAAATCTAAATTATCCCACATATGTTATCAGATCATAGTACACTGAAAATGGAAATCAACTGCAAAAGAAACCACTGAAATTTTACAAACACGTGGATATTAAGTGACACACTCATGAATACTCAATGGGCTACAGAAGAAATAAAGGAAGAAATTTAATGATTCCTAGAATTAAAAAACACCCACACAACATTCCAGAATTTATAGGACACAATGAAAGCAGTCCTAAGAGGGGAATTTGTTTTTGGTACTGAGGATTGAACTCAGGACCTTGTGTTTGCCAGGAAGGCACAGTGCCACTGAGCTGCATCCCCGGCCCTGGGAGGAGTTTATTGCTGTGAATGCTCACATTAGTCAAACAGAACAAGTTCAAATTAAATAACTTAATGATGCACCTGAAGCTTCTAGAAAAATAAGAACAGTCCAAACTCAAACCTACTATAAGAAAGAAAATCATAAATACTCAAGTGGATATTAATGAAATTGAGACTAAAACATGCAAAGTATCAATGAATCAAAGAGCTGGTTCTCTGAAAGAACAAACAAAATAGAAAACCCTTAACCAAACATCTTCTGCAAAAGGTCTATCTTCCTTTCCTATTACCTACCTATTATTTTACTCTTTTAATTATTTGTATCTGGATTTTCTCATATAAGACAAACCCTGTGATATTTAACCTTATGCATGCTTTATTTTACTTCAGCTATATTTTCAGAGGAAAGTAATGATGGCTAGCAATAGTTCATTTTTGACACATATTACATATCAAAGACTTGACAAACATATATGTGATAAAAGGAAAAAAAATCAAAGAACTTCAAGAGAAAGGAAACATTCTCTGACCTTCAAATATTATATGTATTTGTTGTATGTCATTTTTAAAATTCCTAGCAAGACCATGGATTGTGATAATTTGTTACAGTAGCTACCAGAGACTAATACAGGCCCTAGAAGAGGGTTCTGGAGAATTTGGAGGGTCCCAAAAACTAGCACTCATTTTGTGGCACACACATTGCAGATGACTTACTCATTGGTGTGAAGCAGTACCTGGCTCTGCAATCTCTCTATATTCTCCCTCAGCTTCACTGTCCCCTGGCCCAAGTGCCTGTGGGTTTAGCTCTATGAGAAATGACTCTGGATCCTGCAGGATTCACTCATAATCAAGGCCCAAGGAATTGGAATTGTCACAGGCTCTATCCCAACCTTGTGAAGGTCCATCTTTTCTTTGTAAATTCCAGCTAGATCTCAATCTCCTTACTTTAAATTCATTTTCCCTTTTCATGATGCATCCAAAAAGTTATACTTTATAACAGATCGACTCATGTTCCAAAATAAATTTATGTCTTGTCTGACTGCCACAGTGGACATGAAAGAATGAAAATATAATCTAATCCAGTTCACCATTTTCCCCACAAATAATCTATGATTCTCTTAGCCCAGGGCATAGAAGCATTTATTTTTAACAACCAAGAGTGCCGTAATTTGGAATTTCCCCAAAGGTCTATGTTAAAGGTTTGGTCCCAAGTTTGAAGCTACTGGGAGGTGATGGAAATTTTGAGAGGTTGGTCCTAGTGGGAGGGCTTCAGGTCCTAGAGCATTGCCCCCAAAGAGAATGTTGGACCCTGTCTCTTTTTTCTCATCTCAGCTACTAGAACTTTATTATCTCAGGCATTTGTTACATCATGGAAAGTTGGTGAATACAGAGACTTAATAGAGAAAATAGGAGTGAAGGAGGGCCCACAAGTCCAAGAATACGGATCCTTTGGTCCCTTGACCCATCATGCCTCCTTCCCACAGAATCTTCTGCAGATGCAGATCTTTGGCCATGGGGTGGGATGAAGTGGGGCTGGATGCTGAAATTCCAGTTGGAGATTTGTATCCCTGGAAGAGTTTCCTGGTGTTCCATGAGTTTTATAAGAAAAGGAGCCTCCTTCCTTTGCAATCTCTGACGATAAATGTTTCTGTGATGCTTACAAATGGGTTACAGAAGATCTGTCTCCCTTCCTCCATATTTCTCCATTGCTTATACTGAAGGGTTGTATTAGGGGCCTAAAGAATGATGAGGGAAGTGTCGGATTTCCCTCCTTGCTTAGGAGGATATGCTCAAGTGAAACTCAATTTAGAAAAATTTAATATCATCTTTCTCAGACAAAAGAGTCATGAAGGTCAGCTAGAGTCATGTTACTGTGTCCCATGATTTGCGTGTGTCCCTTAAAATTTCTCGTCCCTCAGTGCAGTAGTATTGGGAGGAGTGACCTACTGGGGAATGTTTAGGTATGGGGACAGAGCCCTCATAAATGGATTAATGTCCTTCTGATGAGAATGAGTCAACTGATTCTGCCCTATTTTCTCTTGCTTGTGTGTGCTCTTTCCTTTTCTGGCTTCCATAATGAGGTCCTCACCAGATACATCTGCCCAATGTTGGACTTCACAACCTCTAGAACCATGAGCTTAAGTAAACTTCCTTATTTTTTAAATTATTCAGTCTCAGGCATTGTGCTATAGCAACACAGAGTGAACTAAAACACTTTATTTACTGATCTTGTGTCTTCTCCAAGCCTTTGATGTCCAACCTGATTCTTTTGGCTACAGGAAAATATTAATGTCCAATGTCCACCACTGTACAGTAAAGAGATACCCATGGAGAGCAACAGCAGAGATGCGGGCCCAGTGTCATGAGTCAATAAATGACCCAGTTACTAGATCCAGTCACTCTTCCCATGGGAAGCTGCTTCTTTCATTTCCATTCTTGGAGTTTGTGCAGTAAAGTGTTAATTTGGGTCTCTGGGGTGTTTAAAGCCTGCATATCCCAAAGAAAGGACTGATATTTGATTACCTCCTGGGAGATGACTTTTGACTTTCTGAAAAACTAGAGAGTCTGTGACTCATCATTTCAGGCCATGACAGAGTCTATGATAAAAATGTGATCTATGGTGAATCAGTGTTTGTTCACATGGTGCCTTTGGCCAGGCTGTGTCAGGCTGACCTGTGGTGAGGCTGAAGCATTAATAATTAAGTTCACCTATGTGACCAAGGGCCAAAAAAACTCTGGACACCACAGCTCAGGTGAGCTTCCTGGTGGGCAGTGCACCCTGCATGTTATCAAACATCACTGCTGGGAGAAATAAGTGCTATCAATGATTCATTCCTCTATAGGTCGAAGGGCTTACAGGAAACGTCTCTGTGGTCTCTCCTGGACTCTATGTTTGATCCATCTTTTCCCTTTGTTGATTTTAATCGATATCTTTCACTGTGATAAACCATAATCATGAATATAATGGCTTCTCTGAGCTTTATGAATCTCTATAGTGAATCACTGAATCTGTTTTGGGATCCCAACAGAAAGGTCATGAATATTGTTTTATTGTGAGAAAGTTGTTTTCTTTACCCTCTTCACTTCCACCACTTCTTGAGAAAAATAACAAGAGCTGGCTTTCCTTCTTGTTAACCCTGAAGCTTCTCCTCCGCTCAAATCCAGGAGGAATGTTTCCTCTCCTTTCTTGGTCACACTTTCCCATGAGTTCTCAGCATGTGCCCAGAGACAAACAGAGACCTTGAATAGCTTTCATTCCTGCTCCTTTATCTCACTGCGCCCCCACCCCAAACAAGCCAAGCAGAATGTGTGTTCAGCCCATGGTCAGCTGGGTAGCAGATTGTCCCCAGGACTCCCCTTCTCATCAGGCAGCAAATCTGGAGGCCCCTCACATGGCACTCTCGTTACCACCCCGACCCCTGGACACCCCCTTTTCTTGTGCCATGAGTGACTTGTAGGGCTTCCCCAGGCTGGGGAGGGTGAGTTCGGCTTCCTGCAGGTCCAGCTCCTGCTGGGATAAATGCTCAATGACAGCCGCTCCAATTGAGTCCCCCAACACATTAGTCATCGTGCGAAGCCGGTCACTAGTGGAGAGAGAAAAACTGCCATTAATGGGGGTTGGGAAGCTCCACAGGGAAGAGAGTGCAGCAGGGGGTGGGTTCCCTGAGGTGGGGAGTCCAGGCTCACATTTCTGTCCAATCCAGGACATGACCTCAAGCTGGTCCTTCCTCTTCTCTATCCTCAGTTTCCATCTTAAGATACTTAGGTTGCAATAGCTCTGAGATGCTGGATTTGTGATTAAGATGCCTTATCTGATACAGACCATTAGGGGTCATGAGCTGAAATGCATATAGAACAGGAAGGTGATCTGCAAGAGTAAATCAGGCCAGGACTGGGTCAACAGAGGTGCTGACCAGCACAGGCTGCAGAGTGTCCAAATGGGATGCGGGTTCAGCTGACAGCTCGTATATGGGGACAGAAGCCCAGATTTTGTTTTATATGAACGTTCTTTTTTTATGAAAGAAGAAAGGAAGGGAAGAAGGGAGGGAAGGGGAGGAAGAGAGGGAGGAGAAAGACAGGAGAAGGGATGCAGGGCAGGAGGGGAGAGAGGAGAAAAGAAAAAAGGAAGAAAGGAAGGAGGAAGGAAAAAAGAGATCCCTACCCAGGAAAATACTTTTCCAGTTTTCATCACATGTGACACCCTAGAACATTTTAGGCCATAAATCCATCCAAAGTAGTCCATCAAAATGATTTTACCCATCATAACAGAAATTTTGTCAATCAAAATTCATTATTTAATGTTCTAAGCATCCTGTGTTTTCTTCCCACTTATAAAACTTTTGTCTTTAGAAATAAAATATTTTTTTTAAAGATCTGTCCCATGGTTTTTATGGTTTCTACATGGAACAGGTCAAAGAGGAGCTGCTTGGGCTCATGAGTGAAGCCTCTTTGTCTCTTTCCCACTCTGCTTTCCAAGGCTAATTCAATGGACTTCAGAGTCCACAGGCCAAGGCCTGCAGGTCTCTTCAAGGGCCCCCTTTTCTCTCTAAAATTCTAGAACTCTGTCCTTGCTGAATCCTGCAGGAGGAAGTGGTGGGGCAGAGATAGCTCCAGGATCCAAAGAACACTCACAGGAACCAGTCCACTGCTATGATCAGCGTGATGTCTTCCGTGGGCAGCCCAACTGACGTGAGCACAATGACCATAGTGACCAGACCTGCCTGGGGGATGCCGGCAGCCCCAACACTGGCTGCAGTGGCCGTGATGCTTCAGGAGAAGAGAGAACATGAGAAAACAGGAGGGAAGACACAGAGGAAAAAGAAGAAGGAGAAATGGTCAGTTCTCCCAAGAAGCCTTAAAAATTAAATTCCTGAGCTGGAAAGAAAACTACTGCATGATCTCACTTATATTATAGAATCTTCAAAGGTCAGACTCATGGAAGGAAAGAGTAAAATGGTGATTACCAAGGGCAGGGAGTTTGGGAAAAAATGGCAGAGATGTTGCTTAAGGGGTAAAAGTTTCAGTTATAAGATATTCATGTACAGCATGGTGACTATAGTCAACAATACTATACTGCATACTTGGAATTTTCAAAGAGAGTAGATCTTTAGCATTCTATCAAAAAAAGGAAAAGAATAAAAGAAAAGTAACCATGTGGGATGATGGATATGTTAATTAGCTTGATTGCGATAATTATTTTACTGTGCATCTGTATATCAGATCATCACATTGTACACCTTAAAGACATACAATTTTTATTCATCAGTTAAACCTCAATACAGCTGGGGGTCAAAAATTACTGTCTATGTTTGCAGTTTGAAATGTACAAAATAAAGTTATGTGGCTCATCTTCCAAGAGCTATACAAGTTTCTTAAATGTATACCTATAACTGCAGCAGTTCACCTACCAGTATTTCAAAAATTGGGAATTCTGTTCATTTGTTATCTTTAAGATCACCTCAATTTTTTTTTTGTACTGGGAATCGAACTCGGGACCTTGCGCTTTCGAGGCAGGCAACGGAACCACAGAGCTAAATCCCCAGCCCAGGACCACCTCCAATTTAAGGGCTACCTTGTACGTTTAAAGTATAACATAACAGTGTGGTAGTTAATAAAACACTATTTTTTTTTCTTTTGAAAAAAGTTTCAGATGGGAAGAGAACCAAAGGATGGAACTGGGACAGAGGGGAGGAGGAGATTAAAAAAAAAAAAATGAGATGTGCTATGTGCACGTGCTAACTCCCCATGAGGAATGTGATCATTATGTACTGCCAACGTGTACTGATAAAAATAAAGATTTTGAAACAAAGACAAGTTTTAAATAGAAAAGTGGTTCAATACAACTCACAATGTTGGAGGTGCATGGATTCTGGACCTTATCAGACCTAAACCCGCTTGTTCTAGACCCTATTTCTTGCTCAACTGAAATGTGTTAATTTTTTTTTTTTTTTTTTTTTTGGTACCCAGGACCTTGTGCTTGCGAGGCAGGCGGCAGAACCACTGAGCTAAATCCTTGGCCCTAAAATGTGTTAAATATTTTTAATAAATTTAAAGTAGCCATTCAGACTGCACAGACTAGATGTGAAATCCTGTATCAACTCTGATTGCCCACCATGATGTGCTAAGGATTCTAAAAGCCACGGAGCTTACCAGAAAGGTTGTAGCACCCTGCAAGTGTCACGCACCCCTCTGCCCAGTGGGCTCTGAAGCCGCTTCGCAGATCCCACAACCCTAACCAGGGAGCCACGGGAGAGGCTTGTTCCTGATGACGGCTCTATCAGAACACTGACGGAGCAGATGCTTGGACCACAGATAGTGAATGAGCTTTAGAATCCAGACTTCATTCATAAGCTGGGTGAGCTTAGATCTGAATTCAGAGCCTGCATTTCCTCACACATAGGGTGAGAAGCACAGGCCCACCTTCTTATTGTGAGCAAAAAGAGATCCAGTGCTAGCAATAACAGATGCTTCAGTGGAATCAGTTATCGCTATCAAAAATATTTTCAAGAAACAAAATTTCATTTTCTGTAAGATCACCCAATTTCTCCTCTGTGTATACTATTTGGATTTGGGTTCCTTAGGGAAAGAAAAAGAGTGCAGAGCTTCACAAATGGGGTCATAAGGAGGGAATGTTTACCACCATCCTAAGGGAGGGAGCCTTTCCTCTCAGAACACTGGCCGGACATAAACCATGATCTGCAGGCGCCCTCCAGAGGCAGCCAGCTCTCTGGATGGGATGAGCCAATTTTACCTGGATCTAAAATACCAATTTAAAATTCTTCAGACTGAGTTCATATATAAGGTCCAAACTAGGAATCTGCAAGCAGCCAATCACTACCTGCTACAAAGTTCTGAAATATTACCCAGTACATCTCAACCTGGCCTGTGTCACCAAGTCTCTCTGGAGGTCCCAGGAAGAAGGTAAAAGTGACGTTCAGTCCCTTAGTCAGTGAAGTCTCGCATCCGCTCCCTTTTTCTACATTTCCCTACTCCCATGATGTCAAAGAATCCGCATAAGAAGTACTCAGCACAATGTTTGGGGTTCTGACCCCCCCAAATTTTCAAAGTGTTCCTTTGAAATTATCTTTATGTTATTCTTCCCTGCATTCTCACTTTACCTTAGAAAGGGATGGCTATGCTACCTCTAACGTGCCCAAAGACACTTGGCTAAGGCTGGTTAGAGAGTGTTTGATAAAACTATTTTTAACACATATTCATTGAGCATCTACTATATGCTAGACACCTCCAAATGCTCCACAGCTTACACTGGGGTTACATCCTAATGAATTCACTTTAAGTTCAAAATACTACAAGTTGAAATGCATTGAATATACCTAATCACCATAGCCTAGAAACCCAGTAGAATATCTATTGTTTTCCCTTATCTGACTAGGAGCTGCGGCTCAGCATCTCGAGAGAGGGACTTACCACATATTGTTAACCTAGGGAAAGATTCACATTCAAATCTGAAGTATATGCATGGCATTCATACCACTGTAAATTCAAAATATCATAAGTTGTCAGGCATACTATTCCAGCTACTCAAGGGGCTGAGGCGGAATGATCACTTGAACCCAAGAGCGCAAGACCAACCTAGGCAACATAGTGAGACTCTATCTCATTTTAAAAAAAAAAAAAAGTCAAACCATCATAAGTCAGGTCTGTAAGACCCTTCCTTAGAAGAAAATCCCTTCCCTAGCAGCTTACATTCCACTGGGATAGGGAGGCAATATGCAAGATGAATAAGTAAAACACATACTAAGGCAGATGGTGCTAGGTGGGAAAATGGATCAGCCTCAGAAAGCCCAGATGTCCCATGTTAAACAGGATTCCCTGAAAAGGTGACACTAGAACAAAGACCCGAAAGAGATGAAATGCTCCTTTTATTTTTATTCAGGTTGAGTAACCCTTATCTGAAATACTTCCAACAAGAAATGTTTCATGATTGGGGGTATTTTTCAGATTTTTTAGAACGTTTGCATGTACATAATGTGTTATCTTGGGGATGGGCCTCAAATCTAAACAGAAAATTTATTGAAGTTTCACATATACCTTACACACATAGTCTGAAGGTATTTTTTTTCAATGTTTATTTTTTATCAGTACATGTTTGCAGTACAGAATGATCACATTCCTCTTGGGGAGTTGGCACGTGCATGTAACACATCTGAATTCTCTTTTCATCCCCTCCCTCTGTCTCTTCATCCTTTTCCCTTTTCCAAAAGATCTATCTCTCTTTTTCCTACTATCTATCTTTTATTTTACTCTTTATTTACATTTTGGGTTTTTCTTACAAGAGAAGGCATGCAATATTTAAGCTTGTGTATCTGATTTATTTCACCTGACATTATGGTCTCAACGTGCATCCATTTTCCTACAATGACTCAAGTTTATCGTTCCTTATGGCAGAGTAGTACTCCAGGTAGTTTTAAATAATGGGTTAAACAAAATCTGTATACATTTAGCCACCAAAAATCAAGTGTGGAATTTTCTACTTGTGGTGCCATGTCAGAGCTCAAGAAGTTTGTTTTCAGAGCATTTCAGATTTCAGGTTTTCAGATTAGGGATGTTCCATTTATATTGGCTAAATTGGAACCACTGTGGGATGTAGCCCAGGGATCCATACTTACAACAAAAATCTTGGGTTATTAGAATGCATCACTCGCTTTTGAAAATCCAGGACAAAAGGAATCTCTCACAATGGCATGTGAGAGAAATAAGGAGAGGCACCAGGTCTTACCAGTTCCTGACAGCTTCAGGGGGCAAAGACTCACCTTTAACCTCATAGACACTTCCACCTCCAGCTTCCAATATCTGAATATAGTTTGGATCTAGAATGTTCCTCATATGTTCAGAAGTGGGGCTTTTGAAAGGTGATTGGATCATGGGAGGAGCTATATTCATCAATGGATGAATTCAAAGCTTGAATGGAGGAGGAGGGCTGGTTAGAAGAGGTGGGTCCCTGCGGGCATAACCTGGAAGAGTGTATCAGCCACCCTGGCTCCACCCTGGCTCCTCCCTTCTCTCCCTGCTTCCTGGCTGCCATGTTGTGAGCAGCTTCCTCCTGTCAGACCTTTCCACAGTGCCCTTCCTGCCTTGGAACCAGCCAACTGCGGTGAATCCTCTAAAAACTGAACTAAAATACACTTCTCTTCGAGTTTGTGGGTGCCAGGTATTGTGTCCCAGCCATGAAGAAAGTGACTTAAGGTAGCCTCTTTCTGTGTGTGTGGTACTGGGCCCTGAACCCAAGGCCTTTATCATCCCTAGCCATTTTTAGGGTTTTTAAAAATTATTTTGAGCCTGGGTCCTGCTTAGTTGCTAAATTGCCCAGGCTGGGCTGGAACTTGGCAATCATCCTACCTCAGCCTCCCAGAGTGCTGAGATTACTGTTGTGCACCACCTTGCCTGGCTCTGAGGTCTCTCATAACTTTCACCTGAATCTCTCTCCTCCCCCAAGTCATGCTGATGACCTCACAAGTTTCACCCACATGCAGGTCCCACCCAAGCCCCCTCACCTGATGGTGGTGATCTGGCCCAGGTTGAGCTCATAATTATTGACTTGAGCAATAAAGATGGCAGCCAAGGCCTCGTACAGTGCAGTGCCATCCATGTTGACAGTGGCCCCCACGGGCAGCACAAACCTGGTGATGCGTCGGTCCACACCCAGGCACTCCTCCAGGCAGCGGAAGGTGATGGGCAGAGTTGCAGAGCTGGGGGAGAGAGCCCTGGGTGCTGAGAACAGGCAGTGGAAGGGCAGAGCTGGGGCAGAAATGTGCCAAAGGTGGGGGTCCCCTTGAGAACATGGAGGGGCCAGGAGAGGATTTGAGCGAGAGGAGGGCAGAAGTATAACAATCCAATATAACTTTACATGAGGAAAAGGGACTCATGGTGATGCAGGGGGAACTCAGCAGTGGGGATCCCCCACCCGAAGGTCTCTTGACCCACTTAAAGCCAGTAACTGAAGACCCATAGTTTATGCCACTAGACCATTCCCAGAGGATAAAGGTCTGCTGACTCCCACACCATAGGGCAAAGAGAAGGACGTTATGGAAGACCCCCTGTCCCCACTCCCCATGTTCACACAGAAAGCAACCTAAACTTCACTACTCTCTCAGTCTCTCCCTAACCACTTCCTGGAGAAGGAAGAAAGACTTCACTGATCAATGAGTTTAGTGGAAGGAATGGGCACCCCATTGGGAATCAGCTTGTCCACAGACATGTGCCCTATCTGGTCAGCTTTATGTCATACAGTGAGAAGCCTGCCCTCACAGGGAGGACCTTTGGGTGTCCAGCTCCCATGGTGACCTGGTGAGTTTAATTTGGGGAAGAGTGGTGCCAATCTTGTTTGGGCATACACCAAAAGGCACATTCTCCAGTCAACATGTGGGCAATAAAAAATGGTATTTTTCTTCCATCTGTTTGGCTCCTGGGATCCTTTTTCAAATTGCTCTGAATTTTGATGATCAGAGTATAAAGGAAGCTCCTTATTAACCTTTTAAAAGGACAAAAATATAATTGGAGAAGGATGTCAAGAGAGCTGTGAGACTCCATCTCAGAGGACAAAAAGACCCTTTGAGCTAGAAACTATTGAGCTCACAGGAAGTTTCATCTTAAATTCAAAATGGACACCTACCTGGTTTTCCTCCATACAAAATGGAAAAACAGCAAAGGATAAAAGGGGACCAGGAAAGCCAGCCCAAGATAAAGACCGACCGGCCTCCAGATGTTGCCCACCTGCCTATCTCCGTGAGCCCCCAACATTACTGTACAACCAGAAGAGATGTCTATGGCAAGGGAGGACTGGGCCCCCAGAAGAGCCCACGAAGGATGAGAGATGGAACCAGGGGAGGGGAGAACAAGGCCATACCTGGAAGACGTGCCCATGGCAGTGATGAGCGCCTGCAGCAAGCCCCCGATGAAGGGGAAGGGGTTCCGGTGGGTGATGAGGAAGTAGATGAGGGGCAAGACACCACCGGCATGGAGGAACAAGCCCACAATGACAGTCAGTGTGTACATCCCCAGCTGGCCTCCAAGGACAGCCATATCTTCCATTTCCAGAATCTTCCCAGCAATCAAGAACAGGATACCCACGGGCGCATACCTGGGCAAGTCACACATCTGTTAGATGATGTATCCCTCACCTTTTTGTTTTCCAGTACTAGGAACTGAACACAGGGCTTCTCACATTGAGCTGCAGTTCCATTCCTATTTTGAGACAAGGTATCATTAAGTAGCCCATGCTGGGCTCAAACCTGCAATCCTCCTGCCTCAGCCTCCCAAGTAGCTGGCATTACAGGTACACACATCACTGCACTCTGCTTTGGGATCTCTTCTAGCCTCCCCTACAAGTCTGAAGCTAGGTGGTTTTTTTTTTTGGTACTGGGGATCGAACTCAGGTCTTTGTGCTTGCACAGCAGGTGGTGAAACCACTGAGCTAAATCCCCGGCCCTGAAGCTAGATTTTTAAGGCTGTTCCCATACAGAATCCCGGACCTAGGCAGTGCCTACCATACTGCACTCGACTCCACACCATTCCCCATACATTAATAATCCCACTTCCATAAACACCTCTCCTTTCCCCCTGCTCATTCACAGCTTACCCCAATAGCAGAAACACTCCTAAATGGCAGGGCATACAACCTTATGAAGTTTTCATCTCAGCGCCCCCATTCAAACTCCTCCCCATCCAACCCCAAATAATCATGACCCTCAGGATCCCTTTCCTAGACCCTGAAACACCCCCTCTCCTTGACCTTATAAGCTTCCATTATTTGCTGCCTCCAACTCTGTTCTCATTTGTAACCCTGATGGCCCCCTTATCTTTCCTGTCAGCAGATATTCTCACTCGTTCACCAGCCCGAGCTTTTTCACTGTATTTCCCACATCTTGAAACAACTTTCCTATCAACATTGTCTATGTAATCTTCACTTATTCAACAATTATCCATCAAATATTGTCAGGTGCAATGGTACATAATGTTAGGGAAAAACCATTTGATTAGGCCTAGTTCTTCTGTCTACAGCCCAGCTATGGCATGTCAAGACATAATTCCATTTTGGCCCCGGTCACAACTGAGACCTCAATGATCCGGTGATGCTGTGATTCTCCAGGACAAGATTACACCAGCGGGAGACATCCCGGGAGGAACAAACATCTACTCAGTTCCTCATTGTTCTTGGATTGCTACACTTTTATGTTTATCCCAATGTACTAACCTCTCTGCAAGTCATTTGTTACATTTGTTTCTCCCGATTTACGGTAAGCTCCGGGCTTTCTCTTTGCTGCCCAGAGCAGCACTGATCAGGCCCAGAGCTCAGCTTCTTCTCAAAGTCTCATTTTTTCTACCTTTCCTACATAGTAAGTTAATTTGCCTTGTGCTGCTGTGGCTTGCAGGAGACTAGGACTCACTGCAGAGGTCTTAGTAACATCCCCTTTCCCTGTTACCTACAGAGTATCTACTGTGTTCCAGGTACACACTCCCTGTCCCCGTGTTGCCTACAATGGGCTGAATACATGTGTCCCCCAAAAGAGTCATATATTGAGATGCTGATCCTCAACATGGATATGGAGACTTTGGGAGGACATGAAGCTAGACCCTTCATGAGTGGGATTTGTGCTTTTATAAAAGAAACCCCAGAGAAGGCCATCACTCCTTCCACCTTACCGGCACCATAACATAGCCCTGGCCAGACAGCAAACCTGTGGGTGCCTTGATCTTGAACTGTCCACCCTGCAGACCCTGAGAAATGAATCTGTGTGGTTTAAACCTCCCAGTCTGTGGTATTTTGGTTACGGCAGCCCAGGTGGACTAAGACACAGGAGGTGCACGTAGAAATGCATACAGCAGCTCCCTCTAATCCATGGAGGATACATTCCAAGACAGTCCTCAGATGCCTGAAACCATGAAGAGTTTCACATTTTTCCCTATACATACACACCTATGATAAAGTTTATTTTTTGGAGGAAAAGGTACTAGAAATTTATTTATTTATTTATCAGGAGTAAATGTTCGTCATATGTAATTTTTACATTCCTCGTGTGGACTTGGTACATGCACATGACGCATCTTAATCCCTTTCTAGTCCCTTTTCCCTCCTCCTCGTCCTCCTCCGCTCCATCTTTTCATGCCCTTCCAGTCTGAGCAACATCTACCTCCAAATTTCCCATTATCTTTTATTTTGCTCTTAATTAAAAACTTGGGTTTAATTTATAAATTAGGCACAGTAAGAAATTAAATAATGTGAAGAGCAAAAGAAAAGACAGCTAGTAGAAAATGAGGAGATAGATCTTTTGTAGAGGAGAAGGGGACCGAGAGATGCAGAGAGGGAAAGGAAGGGGGAAGTAAAAAATAATTGAGTTGTGTTATGTACGTGTACCAGCTCCCCACAATGCATGTAATCATTACGCACTGCAAATGGGTACGAATTAAAATAAAAATTAAAAAATAAACAAAACATAAGAAAGAGATCAACAACACTCACAATAAAAAATTATACAAATGTAGAGGAATAAAAATTATTTAAACCTATGAATGATTTATTTCTGGGGTTTTCTATCTAATATTTTTTGGAGCATGGTTTACAGTGGGTAAGTGAGCCCCACAAACAGCAAAACCGTGGATAGAGGGAGCTGCTGTAAGTACAAATATCAAGTGGGAAGAAGAACATGAGAGAGTCACTGGAGGGGGCTGCTTCTGAGTGGATGGTCAGGGAGGACTTCTTGGAAAAGATAACATTCAAGCAGAGGCCTGAAGGGTGAGAAGAAATCACACATATCTGGGGAGAAGCATCGCAGACTCAGTGCAAAATCTCTGAGGCAGGGGGAGACAGAAGTGCTACAGGACCAGACAGGACCAGCATGGCTGGAGCAGTGACAGAAGGAAAGCAGAGGAGACAAGAGGAGCAGGTTCATCAGGGTTCACCTGTTTTCCCACTGCCTTCTTCCATTTCTGCTGCTATAAGAGAGTGTCATAAACTGGGTAATTTACAGAGAAAATGAATTTCTCACAGTTCTGGGGGCTGGGAAGACCGAAATCAAGGTACCAGCTTCTGAAAGGTCTTCTTGCCATAACATGGTGAAAGCCATCAAATAAACGACAAGGGGAGGGGAAGCTATACCTCAGGTCTCTCTCACCCCTCTTATTAAAACAGTAACTCCTTATGGGGACCCCACTATTAGGACCTCATCTGATCTTATTACCTCCCAAAGGCCCTATGTTCAAATCCAGTCAACATATGAATTTGAAGATTAACTTCCTGACACATGAGCTTCTGGGGAACACATTCAAGCCACGGCATCTAGAAACCAGCTCACCCCTCAACCCTGGGAGTGTCTGTCAGTGCCACTTTCGTTCACACCCCCCCAGGCTTCCTTTTTTGCTGCTCTGTCTTTAGGAGTTGAAGTCCATTTGTGGTCACTCTCAGGTTGGATGCCTTAGAGGAGATGGGGACCGCTCGGAAAACTGGTGCGATAGCGTGGGTCAGAAATGAGGTCACAGGATGATTTGTCCAGTCAGGGTACACTTTGGTGTGTGGTTGCAGAGTTATCTCTAAAACGGCATGTCTAGATCTATCTCTATGCTATGTAATCTTCTCAGCTGCCTCACCTCCTCTTTCTGCTTCATCCCCTGTAAAATTCCTCAACCCTGGATCCCCTGCACATGACTTCTTGCCTCTGATACTCAGCTACTTGACACATCTGTACATCTCACCCAACCAGGCCAATTTGCCCTGCTATAAATATCCATGGTTCTCAATTTGACTGAGCCTTCAATTCTCCCTGTTCATCTTCTGCGTAGCCTTGATAAGCTCACCCTTCCATTCCCCTTAGATGCTTCTTCAAGTTGCCACTTTGGCCTAAATCCCCCTAAACAACAATGAATCTAGTAACCTTAAAATGATTCGGGATGATGCTATGGTTTGGATAGAATTTGATTGTGTCCTTCAAGGGTTCCCAAAGATTCATGTATTGGGATTTTTGTCTCTAGTGTGGCAAAACTGAGAGGCAGTGGCAGCTTTAAGAGGTGGAGCCTGGTGGGAATTCCTTGAAGATCCCTTCCTTCAATTTGGCTCCTGCCTTGCCTTATAATCTCCCCTCTTGCATGAATTTCCATCACTGTGATGCTATCTACCAATGAATAAATCATTGCAAAACCAGGAGGCCTTCACCAGAGCTGAGCTGCTCCACCCCCTTTGCCTGATGCACTGCTCTCCTCTGACTCTCCAGTTAAGAGTCCACATGCTTTTCAAGACCCAGCTAAGAAACCAACCTTCTCCATGACTCCCTCCTGATCTTCCAAGTAGCATTCACTGCATATCCCTCCATTCACTGCTTGCTTCTGCACATTCCCAACACTTTATTAACGTCCCATTACTCCAGAACCTACCGCTTGGTGTGATATTTATCTAGTATGCATCCGCCTCCTCCCAGACTATGAATGTTCCCTGAAGACAAAGTATGCATTCAATGTATCTCTGTATTTCAGAGTTCAATACAAAGTTGCCCTGGAAAAATGCCTGCTGGATGAAGGAAAGGTGTAGTGAAGGAGTGACAGAATTTAGAAATGCATGAATGCATCCACTAAGGAATAACTAGTGAGCCCATAAATAAGGGAGAAAAGAGCAAATGAGACATGAGTGAATGGACGCATGAATGAAGGAACTATTTAGGAGGAAATGAGAGAATAATAAATGCATAGATGAATGAGTGGGTCTAGCAAAGAATCCAAATAAATACTTGACTTAAATAAATAAATGACTCCACGATGTAACTAATGCATGGATAAATTTATGAATGGATGTATGAGTGAATTAACTGATGCAAAAAAAATAAACAAATAAGAAAATATGAGTGAACCAATGCGTAGGAGAACGAAAATAAATGAATGAATTAAGCGCAATATCTCTAAATGAGGGTAATTTATCTAAATGGATGATGAATAAATCATTACAAAAATAAACTTATTGCAAAAAAGACATAAGTAAATGAATGAATGAGTTGGTGAATGAATGAATGAGAAAACTGTGAACCAATGCATGGAAGAATGAATATAGATGAAAAAATGAATAAATGATTTCGTCAGTGCATAGAAAAATAAGTGAATGACAGACGAATGAAGGTGTGAACAAGTGAATAAATCATTGCAGAAAATATGAAAAAATGTATGAATGAGTTACTGACTAGGTTAGTGGTGAGTTAGCCAGTACACAGATGAGTGACTTTGGGCAAAGTCAGCTTCTGCAGCTTCTGCACAGCCTGCTTGGTCCCAGCCCTAGCTACTCCTTTCCCGTGATCACTGCTGACCACCCAGGCCCAGTCCAGCACTCACCAGATAATGATGCCCACCAGCCTCATAATAGCCTCATTGAGGCTGTCGAAGAAGTCCCTCAGGACTCGTCCCTTGTGTTTCATGCCACCAATGACCAGCCCGAAGGCCACAGAGAAGACCACAAGGCCCAGGGCATTGATGCCATTGGCAGATCCAGGCACAGGAACAGTCTCCTCAAAGCTCAGCACCTCCTGCAGGGTGCCCAAGGCCCGAGTGACATTTTCCAGAAAGCTGGTTTCGTTCTCCACTGACGAGGGAGGAGGCATGGAGGCACCCAGCTCAGACCCGTTCTCTGTCCTCACGATGGTCCTGGTCACCACCCTTGTGCTGTACTGCGTCTTGAACTGAAACACAGAAAGATCCGGCCCAAACAGCTCAGTGCGTACATCAGAACCACCTGAAGGAATTCCTGAGAATACCAATTCTAGTTCCTGCACCATGGAAAGTCTTACTCAGCAGATCTGAATGAGTAAATGAACGATTAATTCAAATAATCTGACCATGCAATGCACAGAAGAAGGGGTGAATGAAATGCTACAGCCATTATGGAATACAGTGTGGAAGTTCCTCAGAAAGTCAGAAATAGAACTACTGTGCGATACAGGAATCCCACTGCTGGGTATGTAGCCAAAGGAAAATAAATCAGTATCTCTTCAAATCTTGAAGAGATACAGATTGAGCATTCTTAATCCAAAAATCCAAAATGCTGCAAAATCTGAAACTTTTTAACCATCAACATGATGAAAATTTCAAACTGACCTCATCTGACAGGACACAGTCAAAACACAAGTGCACTAAAAATACTGTATAAAATTGCTTTCACACTATGTTTGTAAAGCATATGCGAAACAAATGAATTTCATGTTTAGACTTGGGTCCTACCCCGCAATGTATCTTGTGAGATATATGCAAATATTCTAAAAAAAAAATTTTTAATTCCAAAATGTGAAACACTTTTGGTCCCAAGCATTTTAAATAAGGGATAGTCAACCTGTATCTGCATTCCTATGTCTGCTGCAGCACTACTTAAAACAGTCAAAAAATGAAATTAACCTAAGTGTTCATTGATGGATATACAATGAATATGTGTTATATATACAGGATGGAATACTATTCAGCCTTTAAAAAGAAGGAAATCTTGTCATTTGCAACAACATGGGTGACCTTAAAGAACATTGTGTTTAGTGAAATATGCCAGACATAAAAAGTTAAATACCATATGGCCTCACTTATATGTGAAATCTAAAAAACTTGGTATCATAGAAGCAAACTTTAGAATGGAGGTCATCAAAAGCTGAGATGGTTGGTGGTGGAGGACTGGAAAATGTTGGTCAAAGAATATGGAATTTCAGTTAGATAGGAGCAAGTTCAGAAGCTCTGTCATACAACATGTTACTATGCTTAATAACAATGTATCATGTAATTAAAAATCACTGAGCAAGAGAATAGATTTTTCAAGTGCTCCTAGCACAAAAAAATAATTAAATCCACAAGATAATCCATGTATTAATTATCTTGACTTAGCCATTCCACAAGGTATACATATTTCAAAGCATCATGTTGGAGCCTATCTACTGTAGGCCTTCCATATCCGTGGGTTCTGCATTCACGGATTCAACCAGCCATGGGTCAAAACTACTGGAGCAAAAATTCACTTCTATACTAAACATGTACAGACCTTTTTCTTGTCAGTCTTTCCTAACAATACAGCTCAACTATTTTCGTAATATCTGCACTGCATCAGATGTTCTAAGTCATCTAAAGATGATTTAAAGTATACAGTAGGAGAGTCTGTGCAAATACTCTGCTATTTTATATACGGGTTTTGAGCAGCTACCAATTTTGGAATCTGCTGGGGACTCTGAAATCAGATCCCTGCCAATACCAAGGGATGAAGTGAGTAAATGGATAGATGCACGAGGGAGAGAATAACCAATGAACAGAAGAATAAATACAGAGTCTGCATTTATTTTCAAGCTGCCTTGGCAATGCTCAGCCAGATTGTGGGGCCTCTGCCTTCAACATCTATGGTCATGAGTCCTGGAATCCTCACCCAGCCTCGTGCCTCCTCTAATCCCAGCCCAGGCAGCCCACGGCTTCAATGGTTCTCTCTCACCCTCTTTTGATTCTCAGACTCATGAGATCCATATTCATTCTCCCAGACTCCTCCAAAGTCCCTGCCCACTCCTCCCTCAGGCCCTCCTACCCACCCTCAGCCTTAGGTCACCAAATCAGCAGCGAGCCCCCCACCCTCCAAACCTCTCAGTCAAACTGTATACTTGACCCTGACCTGTTTGAAGCAGGCCTCCACAAGGTTGGGTGGGAACATATTTCTGCAGAAAAACATCAAAGCAAAGGATGTGGTTAGACTTTGAAAGAGAACCCGGGGTGATCACTGTAATGAAACATCAACAATAAACGGCAGTCTACATACGACTGCTTAGTCTAGATCAGGCACTGAGCAAAGTTTAAATCATCTGATTTAAACACTACAATAACCTAGAAGTGAATGCCACTAACATCATAGTACACACCAAGAAACCAAAGCACAGAGAACATATTAAGTTACCCAGGGCCATACGGCTGCTAAAAGGTGCAGAAGGATCTTGCAATGTTTTGAGTGTGGTTTGTCTCCTCCAAAACTCATGTTGAAATTAGATTGTGAATTGTGGTGGTGGTGGGAGGTAGAGCCCTAAAGAAGTGATTAAGTCATGAAAGTTCTCACCTGATAAATGGATTAATCCATCCATGGACAATGAATTTATGGGCTAATGGGGAGTGGCTTTGTTATCAAAGCAAGCTCTCTCTGGTACCTTTGGTCTGTCTTGCCTTTGGGATGCCCTCCACCATGTTATGAGGCCCTCACAAGATGCCAATTCACACTCTCAGCCTTCCCAGCCTCCAGAAACACGAGTTAAATAAACCTATTCTTTATAGCTCACTCAAGTCTCAGGTATTCCGTTACAGCAACAGAAAACAGACTAAAACAGACCTCAAAGTCAGGTCTGTCTGAGCCTTACCAGAATCCATGTCACTGCAAGACCTTATTTCAAATACACATACTAACGATAACCTCAAAAAAATCACAAACAGTTCTTAAACTCCTCCAACTCCATGTTCACCCATTTGTGTGACTAGGGTAGAAATATGGCTATAGCCTTGATTCTGGATGGCAAAATCTGCTGCACTGAAAGAATCCCAAAGGAGCTGGGGAACACCAGGCAGACAGCAGTTGTTCAGACCCCATGCCAAGATGCTACAGCTACAGCCTCCCCAGCCTAAGGGTGCAAAGATTCTATCCTAGGTGAAGCTCTCTTGGAAAACATATGCAAGGCTCCAGGATAAAAAAACGAGTACCCAAAATAAGAATTTAGTGACGCTTCCATTTCCTGACTGAGTCTACCTGACCCTTTCGTGTCTTCTTAAATGAGTTGTTGCTTGTACAACTGGAAATCCCATCAAAATAAGAAAGAACAGCACCTGACCAGGTCCATGAAGGCGTCAGCTGTGGGGATGGTCTCGATTCGACCCTCGCGGTGCAGCCCCTCCTTGGAGCCCTTTCCAGGATGTATGATGGTGACCATGAGGATGCCGATGAAGACCGCAATGACTGTAGTCACCATGTAGTACACAGCTGCCCGCATCCCCATGCGCCCTGTTGCCTTGTTGTCCAGGGATGCCATACCTGAAGGACAGATGATGCAGCCCCCAATTTCCCCATCCAGACCCCACCACCCACTCTCCCATCCATCCACTCCATCAGCACAACAACCATCCAACTAAGCATCCCCTTCTCCTACACCCTATCTCAGAACCCACCCAGAGCATATTCACCATGCCAACAATCCACCCCTAATTTCCTTACACTTCGGCACATCCCTTGTTATTCTCTATCCCAAACCCAAGTGCACTAAAAGTTATTACATTCTCTCTACTCCGAGCCAACTTTATCAACTCTCACCCACCCTCCACTGACCTTCATGCTGCACCAGAACCTCATTTTTCATTCCACTCTTCATGATACTGTTTATCTCACATGAAATCTCCCTCCAATCCAGTTCATCGTACCCTCTCTGAGTAGATACTGTTGCTGCTCCACCCAGATGTCCCTGACAGCCTAATGCACCCGTTCTTCAGCTGGATGTTGGCTGCTAGCAACTCAGGATGGCCTCTTTTCCTGAGAACTGCCCTCAGCAGAACAGGAGGTGACTGACCCAGAAAGGTCTCAAGGGGATCCTACAGCCAATGACTGACTGGTACAGAGATTCAAAAGATCAGTTGTTTTCACTCAACTAGGGCCAAAATTGGGGGGGGGGCGGGTTCCATGGTGCTGTTCACGCTCCACAGCTCCCTGTGTGATCAGGCTGAGAGACCAGCCTTCTTCTGAACACACATCTTTGTTTAGTATCCTTCCCCATAGAATCCTGCTTCCTTCACCTCTTTATGGGTTTCTCATTCACAAGTCATTTGTGCAAATATCCTCATCTCAGGCTCTACTTGTAGGAAACACAACCTAAGAAACCACTTGTTCATTCATGCCTTGATTTTCATGTGTATCCCCAAAGCCTAGGATTAGCAAACTAGTACCAGGGCCCCACTATTTGTTTCTGTAAATAAACTTTTACTGGAACACATGCATGCTCTATATTGCCTATGACTGCTTTGGTGCTACAACAGCTAAACTGAGTCATTGCAATAGGAACCAAATGGCCCTGGAAGCTGAAAATATTGCCTGATTACCCCCAGAAAGAATTTGAAGACCCCTGAATAATCCATCTACATTCCCATCCCACCCCATCCTCCATCCTAACACTTCCACCTCACTCACCTTCTACACTCTCATCCATATCCCATGCCCATCCACCTCGTATTCTAGCTACCTTCTCTGGCTGTCCCTCCCTCTACAGCCTTTCCTTCCCCTCTGGATAATGCTGACCTATGTACAGGCTGTCATTCTGCTTTCCAGCAAAAGTACAAGAACATACACTAAGTTAAGTGGGTTGGGTCCTATGCAGGCTAGAACCGGAGTTTGACTGAGACTGGTTTTGGGTAACGATCATGGGCGCCATGGCTGAGATGTTGAGTTGGGAAAGTGATCCCATACTTGGGATAACTTTGGTTTTCTGCTCAAACTGGGGATCTGAATGGGTCTTGGAGGCCAGCACTGGCCTGGGCTCTCTCACCTGTGACCAGGCTGGAGACAATGAGGGGCAGCACCAGCATCTGCAACATCCTCATGAGAAGCTCACCAGGAAAAGAGAAGTACTTGATCTGCCGGTAAGTGAGCTGGTACGGGCGCAAGGCAAAGGCCAGACTGACACCTAGAGTCAAAAAGAGGGGTCTGTGGAGTGGAGTGTGGGTCAGTCAGCCCCAGGCAGGGTCCATCCACCCCAAGAAGAGTGGGTGTAATGGGCAGCAAGAGAAAGAAACATTCTGACTGTGTGCACTGGTGTGTGCACAACGCAAAAATGTAAGAATGTGTCACCATATGATATGTGTGCAAACATATATATGTCTGCACCCATTCATGCACGGGTGTGCATGCATATATGATGGTGCATGTTCAACTGTGAACACATACATGCCTATACGTGTGAGCCCATACACATGAACAAGCGCATGCATTTCCCTGGATGTGCATCGTGTGTATGTTTTCAAACATGGGGGTGCATGTTTATTTAAGGTCATAAGTATGTGGATATATGCTGAGGAAAACATACACCTTTGTTCACATGAACTTGGACTTGTGTTCATAAGTTCTAGCAGAACTGGCCCCTCATATCCTCAGGTTCTACATTGTGGAACCAACCAATTACAGATGGAAAACGCTGGGGAAAAAATTTGCACTTGTATGAAACCTATAGGCTTTTGCCTTTTCATTATTCCCTAAACAATACAGTATAACTACTTGCATGGTGGTCACTGTATCAGGTGTTCTAAGTCATATGGAGATGATTCCAAGTATAGAGGCGTAAGTGCTTAGGCTATGTAACAACACACTACCTTATCTAAGGGACTTGAGAATCCACGGATTTTGGTACCCATGAAGATCCTGAAACCAATCTCCCTTTGCGGATACCAAGGAACGACTATATATTCACACAAGTGTGCACGAGAGTTTGTTTGCACCTGTAAATCCTGTGCATCCATAAAACGTGCTTCTGCTTGTGTGCATATGTAGTGCACATGTAAACTATGTCTGTACAAGCGTGTGCACGGGCATATACATGTGACACCGTGTGCACACACAGCTGTGTTTGGAGAGGTGCGTCTTCAGAGTGGCCTAGGGGAGCAATAAGTGCAAGGTCATCGCAAGTGAGAGCGAAGGGGTGGGGCGAAGAGGGGTTCCCGGAAGTCCCGCCCCCGCAGGCAGAGCTCACCAATGACCACAGCGCTGACGGTGAGCAGGATGAAAGCATTGCGGCGCAGGAAGCGCAGCACGCGCTCGCGGGTCAGGGTCTGCAGGCGCAGGCGCGTGCGCAGCGCCCTCTGCTGCAAACTGTCTCGCAGCCGCTGCAGCCAGCCGGTCCGACCCAGGCGCTGGCCGCTCTCCCGCAGGAACAGACTGTTGCCGTGGCTGCTCATCGTCTATCTGCGGGGGACAGGGGAGCCCGGGTCTGGTGAGGGAGGGACCGAAGCCAAGACGAGCGCAAACAGATAGGGTAGGGTGTTGGGTCCCGGAGGAACCTCGGAAGGCAGGGGAGGGGCGAAGTCTGTCAGGTTGGGGTGCACCGGAGGTTCCAGGTCGCGTACTGGCAACAAAGGTTAAGGTCTCCAAAATTATTCCCAGGCCTAGCTGGGAAGAAGCAGGGCAGAAAACCACAAAATAATGGATGCTTTTGCCATCTCCTGCTTCTAGACCCCTCTTCATTTCACTGAGATCATAAGAGACCATTGCGGGGCTGGCCTAGCCCGCAAACCAAACTAACAAGCCTTTGTACATCCCAACCGAGAGACCTGGACATAGCACCTTGAGGCTGGTCCCCGAAATGAGCACAGTTTGTTGTCCAGCCCTACCCACCCCCTTTGACCTCCCACAAGGACAAAAATCACCAGGCAAACAGTAGGCATCCAATAAATGCAGCTTCTCTGCATGCACTCTCAGGGGAGCAAAAGAAAGAGGGGAGTCACTTGGGAAAGATGGGGTGACAGTTCTTGGCCTCAGGGTGACTGATTCGCAGGAGTTTCCCTGGAGTGTCAGAAACGATACTAGGTTATTTCCTAAAATTCACTTTAGTGTCTCCCCTACATTTGGCTTTTTTTTTTTTTTGACCGGGGATCGAACTCGGGTCCTTGCACTTGCACAGCAGGCGGCAAAACCACTGAGCTAAATCCCCGGCCCAATATTTGGCTTTTCCATGCATCCTCATTTACTTTTTTTTTTTTTTTTTAAAGTACCAAAAATGGAAATTAGATCACACCAATGTTATATTTTTCATTTCTTCTTTTTGCCATACTGTGGCTTGAACCCAGGAAAAAGTTTCCTTCACACTGAGCTACATCCCCAGCCTTTTTTTTTTTTTTTTTTTTGAGACAGGGTCTTGCTAAGTGGCTAAGTTTCCCAGGCTGGGTTCAATTTGCAAACCTTTGGGTTCAACTCCTAGAGTACTGAGATTACAGCCATGTGCCACTATGCCTGGCTTATATTTTTCATAAATGCTAAATTAAATACACAGAAAAATAAAAACCTGCTCATCTGTTTTTTTCTCTAAACACCTCACATTATGGGGTGAAGCTTAGAAATTGTGACTTTCGTGAACCTGAGGAACTTCTCCCTTCCCGGATCCCTTCCTCCATTAAAAAAAAGAAAAGTATGTTAAAATTATACTTTACAACTGCATTGGTATAGAGATAAATATATACAGTCCTAACTTACAATGTTTTGATTTTACAATGGTACAAAATGTGATACTCATTTGGTAAAACTGTACTTTGAATTTTGATCTTTCCCCAGGCTAACTATAACCAGTATACTACTTTCTGGTGATATTTGGCAGCAGCAGCAAGCTACAGCTCCCAGTCTGTGCCTTGATGAGGGGAAATGCTGACACTCTACTGGGGATTGTGTCGCTCAGCTGTGGTGTTCAGAAGCAGATTCAATACTTTTTTTTCCCCAGGTGCTTGGGATGGAACCCAGGGCCTGGCACACATTAGGCAGCCAGGCAAATGCTTACCACTGGAGCTACACCCCCAGCTTTTTAATGCATTTTGACTTAGAAAATTTTCAGTTTACAATGGATTCATCCGGACATTGCGCCCTCACAAGTCAAGAAGCCTCTGTGTGTTATCGTAGAACTGCACAGCACTGAGGAAGTATTAAATGCCACTGAATGCAATGTTTGATTTTGTTATGTACATTTAACTTCAACTTAAAGAGTGGGTCTATCGATATCATATTTTTAAAGCATTTTCTTTGACCTAAAAGTTTAACTGTTTTTTTTTATTTTAAAAGAAATTAAAATGCTTCCTTCAGTCTCTGAAATTGTCATGAGCTTTAGACTCTGGGCCTTCCTGCCTGGGAAGAGAAGCAACCCCGGCCTGCATGGACCTCCCCGAATCCCTGTGCCTGGTGTACTGGAATTCTGTTCACCCTTTTCTGGGCTGACCCTCAGCCTCCATCTCTCATTGGCATCTCCTTCAGTCTGGCCAATGAAGAATGGTGGCCAGAAAACAGATCCCTGTGTGACAGCAGCTCTGTTCCTCTGCCTATGACCACGTCTCCTGTGGGACAGTTTTCTGCTACAGCCAGGACTCTCCGAGTCCCTCCCCTGCCTTTTCAATCCTAGAAATGGTAACAGCTCCTCTCAGATGCTGGCCCCAAGTGCTACAACAACTTCGTTGACTTCTTTTGAAGCTCATATTTTTGTAAAGTGATGGTGCACATTTGTAATCCACCACTCTAGCAGGCTGAGGCAGGAGGACTGCGAATTTGAGCCCACCCTTGGCAAATCAGCCACTTAGCAAGATGCTGTCTCAAAATTAAAAATTAAAAGGAGGGGTGAAAATGTAGCTCAGTGCAAAGACCCTTCATTCAATCCCCAGTGTGGCAAAAAGGAAAAAAAAGAAAGAAGTCTTTATCCTAAACTCTTCAGTTCCTTTTCAATGTACTGAGTCCTGACGAGTAGATTCATCTGACTCTTGGAAAAAAGGCCTCCAAACCAAAGATGGTCAGTATTATACCCTGTGCTGGACTCTCTGCCTTTTTGGATTGCCTGAGTGTCACGTCTATAAGGAGAATCTGGCTATCCTAGCTATTTTCTGAGAGATCACATCCCCCCATGCCTGTCCTCACCCCCAGCTTCACCCCCAGTACCTGAATTCACCCAAGTAAGGGCTAGGAGTCTGTTGGTCTCCGTTCCACCATTAGGTGGGTTCTTGGTTGTGCATGCTTGTGTGTGCCTACGTGTGTGTGTGTGTCTGTGTGTGCGTGTGCACGTAAGGCCACTGGCTGAGCAGCTGCCTTTCTACAGTTAGACTTTTGCTCCAAACGGACAAATGGGTAGGTCGCTTGACTCTACAATGTTGCTTCTCATGTCTATGAAAAACCATAGATACAGAGCCACAGAATACATAGAAAATTGAAAATCCCTTGTTCACCTCTGGGATCCTATATTCCCAGTCACCAAGTGGCAGCATGAAGTTATCCATGGATCCCAAGAAGGTGTGTTTAACTAAGATCTAAACTAAACAGGTACACACTAAAGCCTGGAGTTCTGTCTCTTTCCTTTCTCTTCCTTACAAAATGTAGTACGGTATAGTTTGTCCCCCATATCTGCCACTTTGCGTCCATGGAATCAACCAATCTCCGATCAAAACTATTCAAGGTAAAGTGTGTGCTTAAGCATGTGCAAAGCCCTAGGTTCAATTCCTAGCACCAAAAGAAAATTGCATCTCTACTGAGCATGTATAGGTTTTTTTCTCTGGTTATTCCCTTGCCAATATAGCATAACAGCTATGCAAATAACATTTACATCATATTAGGTGTTACAGTAATCTAGGCAGGATTTAAAATACACAGGAGGATTATGTCACTTTACATAAAGGAATTGAGTATCTAAGACTTTTCTCCCTGGAGATCCCTGGAGCCAATCCCTGCAGATACCTAAGGAAAACAGAGCCGGAGTTGACAGAAAGTATAGTTTACAAGTCAAATCTGGCCCATTCCCTAGTTTTGCAAATAAAGTTTTATTAGTATACAACCATGTCTTTTCATTATGTATTATCTACAGCTGCTTCCAAGCTACAATGGCTGAGTTGAATTCTCGGAACACAGGTTGTATTAGCTGAGAAGATAAAAATATTTACTCTCTAGCCCTTTATTTAAACCCCCCCCCCCAAGCCTAGAGAAAAGCATACATGAGTTTTTTATTTCAAATACCAACTCCATCTTGCAGGAACTGGCCTAGGGCTGCTGCATGGCTTACGTGGCCCCATATACTTGATACTTAGAGTATCCCAGGGGAGCCACAAAATAGATGCCAAATGTGACAGATAAATGCAGAAACCCTTCCCACACAAAATCAAGGGCAGAGAAAAATGCAGAAGTGGGAGACTCTTCTTATCAGCTTTTCTCAGTCCTGTCTGCACTACCCTAAATATATACAGTTGTGATTTGTCAATTAAAAGTAGTGCTAATTTTTTTATTTTTAATCGACGTATAATAACTACATATTTATGGAGTACAGTGTAATCATTTAAGACATGAATATAGTGAGTAAAGATCGAATTAGGGTAATTAGCATTTCTATCTCTTCAAGTATTTATCATTTCTTTGGGAGCTTTTTAACCCCTTTCTTTAGTTCTTTATAAAACATACACTTAAATTGTAAATTATAATCATCCTATTTGTTTTGGAACACCAGAACTTAGACCTCCTACCTAACTATATTTTGCTTTCATTATCTGACTCTTCTTTATCCCTTTTCCCACTTGCTATTGACCAATATTCTACCCTCACCTTTTTTGAGATCAGCTTTTTTAGCTTCCACTTATGAGTGACAATAGTCAGCATTTGTCTTCCTGTGCCTAGAGTACAAAAATAATTTTTTTTTTGTACTGGGGATTGAACCCAGGGCCTTCCCACTGAGCTATATCCGCAACTTTTTCTTATTTTTTTATCTTAAGACAAAATCTCACTAAATCACCAAGTGGCCCAGGGTGGGCTTGAACTTGTGATCCTCCTGCCTTAGCCTCCCAGAGTAATGGGATTATAGGTATGCGCCACCATGCCTGGCTGAAATAATATTAATTTGTAAAAACACTGCTTCCCTACAGTTTTCTGAGGACCTTAACATCTACTTGGGCCTTCCTGGGTCTCTGTTGGCCCCTGGGGGGGGGGGGGTTCTTTCCTCACCTGAGCTGTTGTTTCTAGTCTGTTCTGGCTCTAGATCTTCTCTAGCATCCCCAGTTGCTTCAAAGGGTTCAAGGGTGGCCCTCCCTCCTCATTCTCCCTACCTCTGAACTCTTGTTTGTGATGACACATTCCAGCCACCCTTGGAGGAAAGGGGAAGAAAGGAGGGGCCCCCGCATCCCTAAAGCTGAGCAAGTGTTAAAACCCTGGACACTAAGAGGTCCCTGCAGATAACGGGTTAATTGAGCTGTGCAGATGCAGCCAAAACATAAAGTACCAGTGCTGGGACAAATTGCGTAAGCCCCTGGCAGCATGGCCACATAAGAGTTGGGGAAATGTTCACCAGCCCTAAAGGAGCCAGGGTGATCTACATAATAAATTTTCGGGGAAAGAAACATAGATGTTGGCACCGGCTGCAGATAAGGACAGGACAGCATGAAGCAGGCCAAGTCCTGGAATGGGAAGTACAACCCTAAAGAGGTGTTTTTGGTGCTGCTTGGCTGGTTGGTGCCAATACGGTCATTCTGGTGATCCGCAGCACCCAGGACTGGAATGTAGGGCAGTTTGTCTTTTTCTTCCCTTCTTTTTCTTGTGGACTTAGCTTGAAGCTTTTCTTATTTCTTTATCTCGTCCTCCCTCCACTTACTGTCCTCTGACTTAAGAGCACATCTCAGACTCTACCAGCTCAAGCTCAGGGGGCAGAGCAAGAATGCGTTCTGCACATTTTATCTCAATGTTGTACCAGCCAGAGGAGGTGTGAGGGGAGGGAAAGATGGGGTGGAAATCATGTACACACAGACTTGCACACAACTTCACACACCTGTTGTGCACAATCCACAAACACACAACCCCACGGTCACACACAAACTCTTCAAACGTACAGACCACACACACCAGAAGTGAACTCCATGCATGCAACACTAGTCACACAATTCTTACACACACAGACATACACTGGCCATATTCATGGACACCATCAGACACCCAACCACATACACACTTTCTTGTCCTGCACGAGTTAAACTCCATACAATAATTTTCATACAGTTCTTTCACACACACACACACACACACACACACGCACACCACTAGAACATAAAATACAAAATATAAGGCAAATTCATCCTGACATTCAGACACTCAGCCACACACAGCTAGCTCTTCCAGAGGGCAACTCAAAGCACAAATTCCGTCTCACTTGCACACGCGCGCGCACACTCACATCTAAACCTTCTTTGCAGTGGCGGCCGAAGTCTCATCCACAGCAGGTGTGCCTGGAGTTGATGGATTAACTCCTTGAGAGCAGAAGCCTAGCCCTGAGGACAGAGGTGGCCCCGGGCTCAGGGAGGGGTGGATGGAAGCAAGCTGGAGAGCTGAGGCCCGCGGCTGAGGGGTTGGGGAGAAGGGCAGGTAGACCCGGGGAAACCGTGGCGAAAGAAAACTCAGCAGGGCGACCCAGGGTACAGCCGCGCCGACCACCTAAGGAGAAGAGAGGAGCAGAGACTAAGGGCATAAGAGAGGTGAGGGTGTGGGCGCAGGGGGCGGCCCTCCAGCCCGACCCTAGCGTGCCCCGATCCCCGCCTGCCCCGAACCCTAGGGCCCTAGCGCACGCCGCGGTCGCCCCACTCACCGGTGCCCGGAGCGGCGGGGGCGGCCTGCCTGCCTCGGCCTTCGCGCTGCTTCCGGATGCAGGAGCCAGAGCCTGGCGAAGCGCCCGGCTGGGGCCGCAGGGACCCGCCAGGGACGCACAGCGCGGACGGCGAGGCGAGTGGACCGCGGAAGCACCGGCGCGCAGCCGGGACGCGCTGTGTAACCGGCGGGATCCGGGCTGGCTGTGCACTCACGTGGGCGCGGGGGCACGGGGGGCCGGGGGAGGGGGCGGGATCCCTCGGGGATGGCCCCCCGCCTCCCACCCCGCGCCCAGCTCAGGCTGCGCAAGCCGCGCGGGAGCCAGGGGACCGCGTGCTTGGAGAGGGACGGAGGAGGGGACTCAAGGTGGCGGGGGTGGTGCCCTCTCCACGCTCAGCCTCCGCCCCTACTCGGAGCCGCGCCCCCTGCACCGCCTGCCTCGGAGCCAGCCGGGGCCTGAGCCTCCCTGGGGTCCACGCCCTGGTCCCACCCCGCATCGTCCACCGAGGCCGGGGCCAGGACTGCAGCTTCTCCCTTCGGACCCACTTTCCGGGCTGGGCCCCTCGCTGTGCGCCTTTGGGTCAGCCCCTCTCCTTCTATGAGCCCTGCCCTCCTCGTCTAAACGAGGGAGATGACTTGGCCGACCCCAGAGAAAATCAAAGCTGAGAAAATTAAAGAAGCGCCCGGGCATGGAAATGCTCTGTGCAGTACGAAGCGTTGTGCAAACGGCAGGCGAATCATTGCTGATCGGATTGTAATTAATAGGATGCTTTTCCATTTCGCATCAGGGTTGCGAAGTAGATCTCCTTTTCCTCTCAAATGGCACCGAATTGGTGGCTTCCAACATCTTTCGCCTCTCCTGTGAGCTAAAGCCATTTACAGAGCTGAGCCGAGAGCCCGGCAGGTGCATAAAAATTCACATTCATTTTTGTAACAATGTAAAACACTTTCATTATTATTACAGTGTAATACAGTTCATTATTATAATATATTCACGTTCATTATTACGTATTATACACATTCGGTATTATCATTGTTGTTACTGAGCAATTGTTGATGGCAACCTCCTGCATTAGGGAGGCTCGTTTACTTATATTTCATCTATGCACCCTGTGAAGTAGATATCAAGGCTTCTGTTTGCTAAAGAGGGGAAAGGAACTCAGAGAGGTTTGGTAAGCTTCCCAAAGTCACGTAGCCAAGGGGCAGCTGCCCTAATTCCCACTCTTTGTACACAGCCCTGCCTCTGACTCTTGAACCCCCTTCCTAAATGGGTGGTTCTCAAATTGAGCTGTTCCTGACAGCCATCAGGAGAACATTTAAAAATCCTGATACTCAGGCCACACCCCAGATCAGTTAAATCAGTTTTCCTAGGAATGGAGCCCAGATATTGATGTATTTTAATATGCCCCAAGTGATTCCAAAGTGTAGCTTTTTTTCTATTCCAAATGTCAGATTGCCCCGGGCCACACTGGCCTCCCACTGCCTTCACCTCAGGCACTGGCTGTGTTCTGAAGTTCTGCTTCCTTTTCCCCACCTGGGCCTGCTCCCGAGCACCTGGTTCCTGCAGTCATCTACCCCATAAGTACTTATTTTGCATCCACGGTGCCAGGTTGTGCTAGAGGCTGAAGATGCAGTAGGAAATGCTTGCTTTGTTACATAAAATACTAAGGAAATAGTATAGAAGTTCTCCAACTCTTGGGTCTTCCAATCCCTTTAGGTTCTTAAGAATAAGAAGGGATCCCAAAACACTGTATCTCGAGTTTAATCTTGAGAAAAACATTCGACCAAAAGAAGGAAGAAGGGCATCCTACAATCTACCCGACCAGTCTTCCCCAAAACTGTCAAGTTCAGAAACTGTCACAGCCAAGAGGAAGCTAAAAAAAATGTGACAATTTAACGTAAAGTGGGATCCTGGAACAGAAAAAGGCCACAAGCTGAACAACCCTAATCTGAAATGCTCCAAATCTAAAGCTCTTTGAAAGCTGGTAACATACCACAGGTGGAAAATTCCATATCTGACCTCTTATCCGTCGCAGTCAAAATGCAGTTGCTCTAAAAACAATGTACAGCATTATGTTCAGACCATGTGTATAAGATGCCTATGAAACATAAAGGAATTTCATGTTTAATTGTGGTTACCATCCCCCAAAATATCTCATTATAGTATATATGTATATATTCCAATAGTCCAAATTCTGGGAAAAAATCTAAACTTGGGAACATTTCTGATCCCAAGTATTGTATTTCAAATAAGGGATATTTAACTTATGTCAGGGAAAAAAACTGAGGAAAATCTAAATAGAGTGTGATCTTTAGTTAATAATAGTATATTCCTATAGTAATAGCTAATAATTACATATTGATGTTCATAGTATTTAATAATGTAAAATATAAATATAATAATGTATCAATATTACAATATGGTAATTGTATTAATGTACCATCAGAGTGAAAAATATTCATAATAGATAAAAGTAGGCCAAGGGGGGTATATGAGGACTCTCTATGCTATCTTTTTTAATTTTTCTGTAACTCTAAAACCATTCTAAGAAACAATGTCTTAATTTAAAAGATCAAGGAGAATCCCAAAGAACTTTGGTTTAGGTTGACTACACCTGTTGTTCTTTATTATAGTCAAAATTAAAACTGAAAAAGTTTGTAAATATTTATTCATTTTAACATAACCAGAAGAAACCCACTACATGTCAATGTTAAATAGCATACTTTTATGAAAAATAACTATATTTTCCAGAACTAGACAAAACTAATGAGTGACATTGTTTTCCACTTTCTCAAATTGCTTTAAAGTCTAGCTTAATAGAATAAAGAGTTCTCGTAGTTGATCGTCTATATTCTTAAATTCTATATATATGGTAGTCACCACCTTATCCAATTTTGCTTTCCACCATTTCCAAAAATATTAAATGGAAAATTTCAGAAATAAGTAATTCCTAAGGTTTAAACTGCATGCTGTTCTGATTAGCATAAGGAAAGCTCACGCTGTCCCAATCCACCCTTCCTGGGACAGGAATGATCCTCTGCAGTGTATACACTCTGTATACACTACTCACCTCTCAGTTACTTAGTAGCTATCTTGGTTATCAGGTCAAAAATGCAAATCAAAACCACAGTGAGATATCCTCTCATGCCTGTTAAAATAGCTACTACTATTCAAAAGACAAAAAAAAAAAAAAATCCAGGCATGGTGGCACATGTCTGTAACTCCAGCTACTCAGGATGCTGAGGCAGGAGGATTGCAAGTTCCAGACCACCCCGGGTAACTTATTGAGACCCTATCTTAAAATAAAAATTTAGAAAGGTCTGGGTATGCATCTCAGTGTAGAGGATTTGCCTCACATACACAAGGCCCTGAGTTTAATCTCAGTACTGCAGAAAATTAAAAGACAAAAGAAAACACGTGTCCTTGAGAATATGGAGAAAGGAGAACCCTGTATACCACTGGTGGGAATGTAAAATAGCACGATCACTGTGGAAAACAGTATGGAGGTTTCTCAAACATTTAAAATAGAATTGCAATAGCTCTCTCACTCCTGGGTATTTATCCAAAGGAAATCTTTAAAATATGCTCAGCGAAAGAAGCCAGACACAAAGCATGTCAAAGAGAGAGATGCCCACCCGTGTTCATTGCAGCATTATTCACAACAGGCAAGATACTAGAGCAACCAAGGATCCATCAAAGGATGAATGGATAAAGAAATCTGGGGGACTTATAGAAGTGCAATGAGCCGAGCAGAGACAGACAAATGGTCTCACTTATGTGGGGAATGGTTACTGGAGGACAGAGAATGGGAGGATTGGGGAAATGTCGAGCAAAAGATACCAAATTTGAGTTAGCTAGAAGTGAGTACCAGAGATCTATCCTACAACATAATGACAACACAGTGATTATAGTATATAATGACATATTGTGTTCTCAAAAACTGCTAACAGAGATTTTAAGCGTTCTTGCCACAGAATGATAAATTTGTGAAGTAATGCATATGTTAATGAACAATATTTAACTATCTTACCATGTTTGTATGTATATTTTGATATATAAATATATACATTTCAAAACATATTATATGTGATAAATGGTTACAAATTTAGCTATCAGTTTAAGTAAAATAAAAATGTAAAACATTCACACCTTGGAGTCTGGGATTTAGCTCCGTGGCACCACACTTGCCTTGCAATTGCAAGGTCCTGGGTTCAATATGTGGTACCAAAAAAAAAATTCACACCTTAAAAAAAGTATGCTCCATGAAAAAAGGCAGACGCAAAGGTCACATAGTGTACGGGTTTATTCGTATGAAATATCCAAATAGGTAAATCCAGGGAAACAGTTTAGTGGGTGCGGGAGCTGGGGTAAGGGGAAGCGGTGACTGCTAAAGGGATCAGAGTTTCCTGTAGGGAGATACAAACAGCACGGAACCAGATGGGGTGAAATTTACACAACATCTGGAATTATATAGTAAATATCTGGAAATATATAGTAAATGCCACTGAAATGATTCATTTTGTGTGATTCGAATTTCACCTCCATGAGACAAAAGTCAGAGAGTGCCCAAATACTTAACAGTTAAGATAAACAATATTTCAAATAGTTTCTAATAGTGCAAACTAGACTAAAATAAAAGCAGCACATTTACCAAAAAGTCACCTCTAACATATCCAGCATTATAAGAGGTAGTGTAGCAAAACGAATACATAAAAAAATTCACAAAGAACAAGGATTAGCATGGTACATAAAAATAGGATCAGGATTCTTAGCAATTCTTAGCGAGGTGTGCTGGCTCAGGCCAGTAACCCCAGCACTCTAGGAGGCTGAGGCAAGAGGATGTCAAGTTCAAGCCCCAGGCAATTTAACAACTTAGTGAGACCGTCTCAAAATTAAAAGTAAAAAAAGGTCTAGGAATGTAGCTCAGTATAAAGATCCTGGGCTCCATCCCCAGTACTGGGGGTTTAAAAAGAATCAGAATTGCTGATTTTTCTTTCTGCTTCAGCCTCCCATGTGCTTAGTTATGTGGGATTACCGATTCCCTTGTTAACATTTTGATATTTCGCTCGCCATGGATATTTTTTGGCATTCGTTTTGAAGAAGGCTTTACTGATATTGAAACATGATTTAGCTAATTGCTGAGTATGACATTTTACACACCAGGCAAGTACTTGGCCCTGTGAATCTCTTGTTCTCAGGTCCTCTTACGGATACAGAAGGGTCTCAAGGAGGTTAAGTATCAGGCTGCAGGGTTAATGCCAGCTGCGGCTAGAATTGGAGCCCAAGTCCGTGGGGCTGAGAAACCTCTGGCCCATGGCTCCAGTTCCACCCAGCCCAGCCCAGAGGACCATCCCGGCTGCAAGGTGGGGCCCAAACACTGGCTGAGCCCAGAGGAGCCAGAGACAGAAGAATCCAGGCTAATTCCTCTGTGGGACCCGCTCCCTGCCAATTAATTAGGACAGAGCTAGCCTAAGGCAACCCCGGAGCACCCAGAGTCATTAAGGGAGAGGGGCCTCTCATTAGTAGACAGCAGCTTCCCCGCTGTTCCCAGGGCCCTAGAGAGAGGAGGGAGGGGGTAGCAGGGCCAGGTCTCCCTGTCTCCATTCCCTCTCCTCCTTAGGGACCACAGTGGCCTCATCGGCAAGGGAAGAGTCCGAAAGCAGAAGCAGAACTTCAGAGGAAGTAAAAAGAGGGAAGTCAGCAACGAAAGTCGCAGGGTCACCCCTCAGATTCAGTCTGCCTTTATATTTCTATGAAATATTCAGAATATGTAAGTCCATAGAGACAGAAAGCAGATTAGTGGTTGTCAAGGACGGGTGAGAGAGAAAGGAGGTGACTTCAAACAGGGCCAGGGTTTCACGTTGGGATGAGCATTAAGTTCTTGAGCTCCACAGAAGTGGTGGGTGCCCAACATCCTGATCATATCACACGCCACTGAAGTGTGCACTTTCAAACACTCGATTTTATCTCATGCACATTTTACAGTTTTAAAAAAGCAGTCTCACTCTTTGGTCATTAAACAAAGAAGGAAGTGAGCAGGATGACACACACCTGTCGTTCCAGCACTCTGGGAGGCTGAAACAGGGCGACTGCAATCTGGAGCCCAGCCCGAGCAACTTGTGACTTGGCAGGGCCCTGTCTCAAAGTAAAAAATACACAAGGGCTGGAACCTATGCTCAGTGTAAAGAGCATAGGTTCAATCCCCAGAACCACAAGAGAAGGAGAAGGGGAAAGATAAGAAAGGACGAAAAAAAGAGGAAGGAAGGAAGGAAGGAAGGAAGGAAAGAGAGAGAGAAAGAGAGAAAGGAGCTGTCACTTGCAGCAATGTGGGCACCTGGAGGATATCATGTTAAGTGCACTAAACCAGACACAGAAAGATAAACACCACATGCTCTCACCTGTATATGGAATCTAAAAAAGTTGACGTCATAGAAGTAGAGAGTAGAATAGTGGCTGGAAGAAGGGAAGTTGAAACAATGTTTGTCAAAGGATACATAATTACAGTTGGATAGGGCCAATACATTTCAAGAGATCTAGTGTACAGAAAGGGGGAGGACAGTGGCTTAGCAAGACCTTGTCTCAAAAAAAATAAAGCTATATGAGGTAGTCCATTTGTTACTTAGGTCCACATGAAGTCCATTCCGTGAAGTCAGCCCTCCATATCTGAAGTTTCAACCAATCTTGAACAGAAAATTTTTGACAAAAATTCTCTACTTAGCACATACAGAATTTTTCCTTGTCAGTATTCCCTAAACTACAATAATTTCATAGCTCTTACTTTGTATGAGTGTTTTGTCATCTAGAGATAATCTATAGTCTAAAAAGGGATATGTGTAGGCTGTATGTAAATCTTTATATAAGGGACTTGAGCATATGAAGGTTGTGGTTTCTGGTGAGGGTTCTGGAACCCATCTATCCCCTGTGGACACTAAGAGATCACTGCATTCTTCAAAACCTCACACTGCATGTTAAGTAAAATAGGTCAGCTGCACAAGCTTAAATACTGCATAGTTTCTCTCATCTGAGGAATCCAAAGCATAGTTAGCAAAGTAAAAGATAACTAAAAGGAAACAGGGAGACTGATCTACTGCAAATGGGAAGGGATCAAGAGATAGAAGAAGGGAAGAAAAGGGGAGAAGGAGACATAAAAATGAATTAAGATTGTCATGTACATGTAGCAAATACTCACATTGAACGTAGTCATTACATATCACAAATATCTACTAATAAATAAATGTTTCTAAAAGAGAATGGAAAAGAAATTTGTAGATGAAAAGAATCGTGTGATAGGTAAGCCAATCACAATGTGTAAATATTTTTGAATACATATTCAAAATAACCATAAAATTTGTATATATTTCAAACATTTGAATTTCAGTATTTTAAGTTAAAGTTAATAAGAAATAAATGTGTTTTTGTTGATGTTCTATGGTGCCATTTTGCTAATATTACAAATATAAAATACATACATAGAACACGGAATATATATGGAAGGCATAAACTAATTATATTCAAAATAATTTGAGTTTGGATAGATATAAAAATTGAAATTTATCAGAAGATAATTCTTGCTGAGTCTGGATGATAACTACATGGGTGTTTATTAAACTACTTTGTCTATTCTGTTTTAAAAAAGAAACCTCACATGGTACACAATAAAAACACATGATGTTATCTGTTAATTTAAAAATTTTTTAAATCTGTCTCCTTCCAAGTCATCAGTTTTAACTCAGCTTTTATTAACATTTACTTTGTGGCCATCCGTGTACTGAGAGAGGAAGGCTGGCCCTGCCCACAGAGCTGGGTCTTCACGAGCAATGGCACTGGAGACCTTCCACATACCCCACCCCACCCCTGGGAATGCGTTCTGTCCACCCCTATTCCACTATGCCCAGGCAACCAGCTCCTTGCCCTCTGGCTTCTCCCAGGTGCTGCTAGCTCCAGCTTACTTCACCGACCCTACCATCCTGCACTGCTGGGAGCACCGTGCTGTAGATGTGCCTTCCTCCTCATCTGCTCCCCATAAAACCACCAAAGCATGATGTTCCGAGGACCTTAGCTGCTCTCCCTGCTCCAGTTACAGACCAGCCCCTTCACCTGTCCCTGCACGTCCGTCATCACTACTACTATAAATAAACACAGTGCACTTACCAGGAAGTCCTTTTGTCCCATCAGGAGGAAGGCTCCACCTGGCCTCAGCTTTTTGTATCTCTTTGTCTGTCTTTTCTTCAGCTCCCACCATTCTCCCTCCATAAACTCTTATGCCGCACAGGCCACAGCACTGCATGGTTTCCAAACTCCCTACCACAGCTCTGTCAAGCCTTGCTTGAGTCAGCCAGTGTGAGTGTGTGCTCTGCCACCAGCTGAGATTTTCCCCTTGACAGGTATCCACAAGAGGAAGCAGGAAATCGGAGATGGAATACATACACACCTTATGATACTTAGCATTGTTTTATTGAGCTTTGCAGATATTGCGTTTATAACAAATTGGGGTTCATGACAACCCTGTGTTCAGAAAATCGATCAGTACCATTTTCCACAGCCCAGAAGATCATTAGCATTTTTCTAGCAATAAGGTGCTTTTAAACTAAAGCATGTGCACGTTTTAGACATAATGCACACTTAATAGACTGCAGTATAATATAAACATGACCTTTTTTCGATACTAGGGGTAGAACCCAGGGTCTGGTGCATGGTAGGTGAGTTCTGGTGCTGAGCTATCCAAGGTCCTTTCTATTTAGGGACAATTGAGACAGGGTCTCCCTATGTAGTTCAGGCTGGCTTAAATTCACTAGGTAGCCAGGCTGGCCTTAGACTTGGAATGATCCTCCTGCCTCAGCCTCCCAAGTGTTAGGATTACAGGCGTGCACTATTGTGCCTGGCTAAACAATTTTTACAAGGACAAAGAAACAAAAATAATTCATGTGACTCACTTTATTCTTTATTCTTTATTGCAGGGTCTGGAACTAAATGCTCCTTATCTGGGGTCTGACTACATAATCAAAACAGACTTCACCTTTAGAAAGAAGGAAATTCTATGTTCACCAACAGATGAATGGATACAGAAAATGTGGTACAATGAAGTACTACTCTGCCATAAAGAAGGATAAACACGAGTCATTTATAGGAAAGTGGACACGCCTTTGAGATCATTATGTCAAATGAAGTAAATCAGACACACAAGTTTAAATATTGCATAGTTTCTCTTAGATGAGAAACTCAATATGTAAATAAAGTGCAAAACAAAAGAGAGATAACAGGAAAAAAAGAGAGAGAGAAAACAAGTTATTGTAATTCAAGATGAAGAATGTATCTAAAATGTACCTTAATTTAGTATACTTATCTTGTGTGTTTCATGGATTTTTGGGGGGGTTGGGTTTGTTTTGTTTTGTTTTGTTTGGTACCAAGAATCAAACTCAGGACCTCGCACTTGCAAGGCAGGCAGCGGAACCACTGAGCTAAATCCCTGGCCCTTGTTTCATGTTTTTTGGCCTATTAGTCTGGTTATTAATCTGTATGTATGATAATTTATAAGGATTTATAAGATAAATGAATGAATCTGATGCTGGCAAAAAGAAAAGAGGAAGAAGGGGGAAAAGAAAAGAATTGAGATGTGTTATGTGCAAGTACCAATTCCCCACAGTGAATGTAATCATTATGTACTGTAAACACATACTAGTAAACATTTTTTTTAAAGAAAGAATGAAATTCTGGAGCTGAGTGTGTCTCAGTGGTAGAGCACTTGCCCACTGTGTGCAAAACCCTGGATTCCATCCTGAACACTACAGAGGAGAGAAAGAAGGGGAAGGAGAAGGGAGGGAAGAAAGGAAGAAATTCTGTCATTTGCGGCAATATGGATGAACCCAGACAACATTATAGTAAATGCAATAAGCCAACACAGAAAGGCAAATACCACCTGATCCACTCCTGTGTAGGGGCCAAAGAAGTTGAACTCAGAGAAGAAGTAAAAAGGACGATGGTTACCATGAGGCCTGGGTTGTTTGGGGCAGGGAGGATGTTGGTCAAAGAATACAAAATTTCAATTAGGAGAAATCAATCCAAGAGGATTGTGCAGAGTGGTGACCGTAGTTAATAATGCAGTATATTGGCTGTATCCTTGAAAAAAGCTGAGAGTGAATATAAAAGGTTCTCACGACCAAAATGGCAACTGAAAAAGCATGCAATAATTAGCTAGTCATTCCACTGGAGATACATTTCCAAACATCATGTTCTACATGCTAAATGAGTGCAATTCCTTCAGTTTTTAAACAAAAATAAATGACTTTTTAAAAAAACTACAGATACCAGTGTTGATGTAAATAATTGTATTATGTTACAAGTATGAACAAAGATAAAATCTAAGATCTGACATTAAAAAGAGAAAGAAGTAGCAGGAAGCCTTGAATGTGACCCCTGGTCAGTGGTCCAAAAATGTAGCCCAAAATTGTACAGTAGTAGAAGTGTCCTCAGTGTTAGACCCGGGAGTTGGGGAGGCCCAGAAAGAGACACTGGAAAGATACAACACTGATAAAGATTAGAGAGAGAAAGGTTAAGAGAGAATTTTTTAACATTTTTATTATCAAGATCATGCATGTCCATGAGCCAGGGATTTAGCTCAGTGGTTTCGCCGCCTGCTGTGCAAGCGCAAGGACCCAAGTTCAATCCCCAGTACCAAAAAAAGATCATGCATGTCCATTGAAGAAAATTTGGAAAATTCAGGAGGTATAAAAGGAAACCCCTCCCCTACAAAGTTACCCAAATCCTACTCATGATCATCATTTAAATAAATGTTGATGGATTACTTTCCAGATACAGATAGTGTTTCCCACATCAAAGTTAGAATCATGCCTACACCCTAGTATAATACAGGTGTACCTGGACAGTGTGATGCTAGGTGAAATTAGACAGGTACAGAAGAACAAATATTATACAATCTCACGTATCTGAAACACCTAGAATGATCAAATTGCAGATGAGAAGTACAGCAGCAATCCCCAGGAACTGAGACAGCAGGGGACAACAGGGAATTGTTGTTTGGTGGGGACAGGGTCTCAGTTGGGGAAGATGGACGGTGGCAATGTTGCACAACAATGCGATCGTGCTTAATGCCATGGAATCCTGTCCTTAGAAGTGGTTGACATTGTAGATTTTGTGCTATGCATATTTTACCACCATGAAAAAATAAGAACTCTTTGGTCCTGTCGATGATAATGAAACAGGGAGTCAACAAACCTTAAGCAGTCATCGGTATCTGACACAATCTTGACAGTCTATTTTAGTTCTTCATTTTCTCTCTTCCCTGCTGAGGGGTAAGCTCTGGGAGGGAAGGCACTTTGTCTTGTCCCTCTTCTCTCCTCTCTCCTTGTTCTCAGTCCCATGCCTGACACAGAGCAAGTATTCAGTACATTGGATCTGAAGGGGGTTGGATCAGACCCAAGGACACCAAACTGGGCTGGTGCTCAAGCCCTTCATATAAAATGGGATATATCTGTATAGAACTTATGCACATTCTCCTGTGTGCTTCAAATCATCTCTACAAGACTTAGAATACCTAATACAATATAAATGTTATATAAATAGTTGTACTGTTCAGGGCATAATGGCAAGGGGAAAACTCTGTACATGTTCAACACAGAGGTAGTTTTTAAAAAATATATATTTCTATCCAGTGTTAGTTGAATGCGCAGACTGTATCCACACTCTGGAGTGGCTAAATCTACCTAATTAATACATGCATTACCTCACATACTAATGAAATTTTGTGATGTGAGCCTTTTTTTTTTTTGGTACCAGGGATTGAACTCGGGTCCTTGCACTTGTGAGGCAGGTGACGGATATGAGCTTTTAATATCCACTCTCTTCATATTTTTCAAGAATATATCATCAGTGTAGTCACCTTGCTGTGTAATAGATTACTTGAAATCTATCCCTCCTGTCTAACTGCAGTTATGCATCCTTTGATCCATCTCTCTTCTTTCCCTTCCCACTAACTACCACTGCCCCTGGTAAATACCATTCTACTCTCCACTAGTTCAACTTATTTTAGCTTCCACCGATAAGTGATATCAAGTTGTATTTGTCTTTCTGTGCCTGGCATATTGCCATGAATGTAATGTCCTGCAGGTACATCCATGTTGTCACAAATGTCAAGATTTCACTTTTATGGCTGAATAGTATTCTGTTTTATCAATGCACACATACCTCACAGGGTTTCTTATAATATTTTCAATCCCAGGTTGATTGAATCCGCAGATCCAGACCCAAGGATATGGAGAATCCACTGTAGTTTTCAAATCACTTACTCAGCTAATCAATCCATTAATCCTGTGGGTGTTCCTCAGTGTTGGATCACTACCCTGGCATAAGCAAGGTTCAATCCAAAAAGAGAGAGAGAGGAAAGGGGAGACAGGAGGGAGGAGAGAGATATATTTTCCAATCAACTTTCAACTCCATTCTCTACCTTTCTCCAACAGTCTCTGCATCCCAGGTGGCAGATCTTTGTGGACCATATCAAAGGGTACCCTGCCTTAGTAGATCTGGTAGGTTTGGCTTAAAAGAAGTCCCAGCAGACGAGAGGACTGGAACAAGTGAAGATGGGACACCTAGCCAGGCATGGTGGTCCATGCCTGTTATCCCAGCATTCTGCAAAGCTAAAACCAGAAGATCACAAGTTCAAACTCAGCTTGGGCAATGTAGGAACTTAGCAAGACCTTGTCTTGAAACATAAAAAATAAAAACGGTTGGTTGGGCGTGTAGCTCAGTGCAAAGGGCCTGGGTTCAACCCTCAGTACCATGAATGAGTGAATAATTGATGAATGAGCAAGAGAAACCAGGAACTTTGAAGGTAAACTTCAGGCACCCTGGAGAGCAAATGTCAAGTTCTTTTTGGTTTGTTCTTTCAGCATCAAAGCTTGCAGTGTGCATAGACAACAGGGATCACCACATGGAGATGGGCTGGAGTAGGCAGGAGACCTCAGACTAAAGGGATAGATGGCAATGCTAGTACACTCATTTCCCAGGAATACCATAACATACGCTGTGATCTGGCTGGCAAAAGCAATAGGAGCTATGCGCAGTGGCACATGCCTATAATCCCAGCCACTCAACAAGTTGAGGCAGGAGGGTGGCAGGTTTGAGACCAGCCTGAGCAACTTAGCAAGACTCTGTCTCAAGATAAAATTTTTTTAAAGAGCTGAAGTAAAGCACCTGCCTACCACGTGTGAAGGCCTTGGTTCAATACTCAGTATAGAAAAAAAAAAGAGCAACGGAAATCAGGGTGTTAGCAAGGCCATGCTACCTCCAAAGACTAGAGGAGGATCATTCCTGATGTGTTCTAGCTCCTGGTGGGTGTCAGAATCCTTGGCATTCCTTGGTTTGTAGGTCCCTCATCTTGCACACCAATCCTCATGTTATCTCTTTCATCAGTGCATGTTCGTGGTGCACAATGAATACACTCATTGTGGGCAGTTGGTACATGTACATGGCACATCTTAATTCTTTTACATCTCCTTCCCCTTCCCCTCCCTCCTTCCCAATATCTCTTAGTCCCCTTTCCATTTGCCCAAGGTCTATCTCCCTATTTCCTACAATCTTTTATTTTTCTCTTTGATTTAATTATACTTTGGGTTTTTCATATGAGAGAAACCATATGATTTTTAAGCTTGTGTGTCTGGTTTCACTTCATATTACAGATTCAAGGTGCTCACTTTATTTTAATTGACAGATAAAAATCATACATAGTCAGCCCACCATATCTGTGGGTTCCACATCTGCAGGCTCCACATCTGCACATTCAACCAACCACATACTGAAAATATTACTTTTGGACTAGGAATGCAGCTCAGTAACAGAGCTATACTCTACACTAAATGATAACCATTTTACTCTCAATAAATGTAATACTTTTAGATTCCACATATAAGTGAGATCAGGCAGTATTTATTTACCTTTCTGTGCCGGACTCATTTCACCTAATGTAATGTCCTCTGGGTTCATCCAGGTCATCAAGAATGACAGGATATCCTTCCTACTGCTGAATAATATTCCATTATGTATAGATTCCATATTTTCTTTATCCACTCATCCACTGATGGTAACGTAGGTGGATCCCCATCTTGGCCATTATGAATCATGGTGCAATGGTCAGGGAAGAGCAGACATCTCTTTGACACACTGACTTCAATTCCTTTGTCAACTGTCATGCCATTCTCCTGTCCTCCCACATACATTTGTCTTGTTATAAGGACATCAGTGAATTAAGGGCCACCCTACTCAGTGCCCACCTCATCTTAACTAATTATGTCAGCAACATCTCAAAATAAAATGCATAGGGCTGGGATGTATTTCAGTGATAGAGCTCTTACCCAGCCAGCATGAAGACCCAAAGATCTGTTTCCAGTACTGCAAAAAAAAAAAAAGAAGGAAGGAAGGAGGGAGGGAGGGAGGGAAGGAAGGAAGGAAGGAAGGAAGGAAGGAAGGAAGGAAGGAAGGAAGGACGGACAGAAGAGAAAGGGGAAGTACAAAAATGTATAGTGGAGGGAACTCAAGTTCCAAAAGGTGAACAATTTCAAATGCTAGTGGTCAAGTTGAATGGGATGGAAAAGATGCTATGGACTTTGTCAGTTGCAATAGGGCATTGATGACCTTTGCCTGAGACATTTCAGAGAACTGATGGGGTTAGACATGTGGGCCAGTCCTTGTCACTCACTGAGACCAGCAGTCACCACCTTTGCAGGGTGTGACAAGGAAGCACAAGGAAAATCCTTCTGTCACATCCTGGGGCTTCCCACCATCTCCCGACACCTTCACCAGGAAAGCGACCTCATTTCTCAAAGACAAAACAGATTCTAGGTCATATCCCCCTGGAACGAGAGACCAATTGATGTGATTATCTCCTAGAGAAAGGGGGGCACCTACTAAAAGTAGAAGCTGGTGCTCCAGAAGGGAAGACATCGGGGAACCTAAAAAGGGGTCTCTGATAATTACCTGCCAAGATTGCAGAGTGAAGGGCATCTCCCTGTAATACCAAAAGAGAAAGAGGAAAGAACAGCTAGAAGTTTTGAAAGGTTCTCCTTCCTTACCTACCCTGCAGTCTCACTCTGCTTCATCCAAGGGCAGAGTTCTATTCCCTACTCTGCATCATTCATTATATACATATATACACAGGTGACCCTGGGAAAGACAATTGCAAAAAGCAATTTCTACAAAAGTATCCCTTATTATAAAACTCAGAGAGCTAATTTCACAAAGAAACGTTCATTCCCCCATTGGCCTGAGTTAGAAATATTTGGGCTTTGGAGGTTTGGAGGAAGGAGATGTGTGTAACTATAAATGCATACAGACACACACACAGGTAGGGATAGAGTGAAATGAAGAACATTTTAATAACAGGTTTGTCTGGATAGTACAATTTAAAATTCTTTTTTTTTTGAATTTTACTCTTTTACACAATGTGAATACATTCCTTTCATAGCATAAAAGCAGGCTTATTTGATAGTTTAAGAGAGGTATTTGGGCTTGAAGAGTAAAGGAAAATTTTTCCAACCCTTGGGCTTATGTGTAAAGTCCTCCCTCAATATTCATGAGAGACTGGTTCCAAGGCCCTGTTCAGATACCAAAATCCTTGTGTGCTCAGATCCCTTATAGAAAAGATTGTGGTATTTGCATAGAACCTATGCTCATCCCCCCCATAGACTTTAAATCATCTCTAGATTCCTTACAATACTGGATACAATGTAAATGCTATGGAAATAGTTGTTGTATTGTTTGGGGATGATAAGAAATGTCTGTACATGTTCAGTATACACACAATCTTCTTGCTGGATATTTCTTATATATCATTGGCTGAATCCATACATGTGGAAGCTACAGCTACAGGGCCAACTGCACATTTCTTTCTGTCGCATGTCTTGAATGTCATTTCTGACTTATCACACATCTTTGAGTCTCCCTGAGACTGAGTCAATCCCAGCCCTGCAATCAATGGTTTCTTCCAGGTACTTACCAATCCATGAGTGACCAGTAGGCTTTAAAAGCATAGCATAAGATGGTTTACTTATTCCTTAAATGTAGGGCATGTGTGTCAGGCTAGAAAAGTGTCTAAAATGGACCATCAAAGCCAGGAGTGGCAAGTGAGATTTAGGGGTTTACATAGAAAGTCAAAACCAAGTGCTTGCTTTGGCAGCACATATACATAGAAAGTCAAAACTGAGGTAGGGGGATGAAATGAAAAGTTGGCCAAGTCCAATTAAGCAATGGTCTGCACCAATGTCAATGCTTGGATAATGATGTTAGGTGCTAAGAATGTGATGGTGTGAATATGTTGAACCCATAAAAATTCAGAGTGGGACAGAATGTACACTTGTAACCCTAATGAATTTCAGAAGTGGGCCATGTGGGAGCCAAAATTCTCACATGTAGGCCTGGGGAAAGAAATCTTATTCAGCCAGATGTGGTGGTACACACATGGAATCCCAGCACTCAGGAGGCTGAGGCAGGAGGATGACTGTGTGTTTGAGGTCAGTCTGGGCTACATAGTGAGTTCAAGTCCAGTCTGGAATAGTGAGACTCTGTCTCAAAAAAACAAACAACAAAAAAAGAAATCTTATTCACATGTTTCTTAGGTAGTTTGGCACAAGTGCTGTCCGTGTGAGATTTCTCCCTCTCCCTCTCCCTCTCTTTCTCCCTCTCTCTCTTTTCTTCTCTCTCCCCCCCTCCTCCCCTTCTTTCTCTCTCTCTTTCTCTCTCTCACCTTTCTGCACCTCTTGGTTTGGGATAGTCCATTCATATGTTCATTCAACTAATAAAAATGAAAGGTCCACCCTTGCCCAATGCTTGATATGTGTCAGCCATGACTCTAAGTGCGTCACTCATATGAACTCATTTCATCCATGAAATAATCCTATTATCCCAGTAGACAGAAGAGGAGATGCAAGTGCAGAGAAGTTAGGTGATTTGCCCAAGGTCATGCAGACAGTGTCAGAATTACAACATGAACCCCTAATCATCTGGAACAGTGACTATGACACTATCCTGACTCTTGTAGTTTGGCAAGGTGGACACCACTGGTCCCAGCAGATAATAACAATACTAAATCCGATTCCCACAAATTTCTGAAATAAGCCTCCATCACCAAAGGTGATTCTAAAGAGCATACAGTGGCTCACCAACATGGACTGGCAGGGATCCTTTAATTTCCCATCTTATTCCTCCCCATTCCTGAAAAAACCCTTGGTTCTGCAAAGCCTTAGTCATTCATTCCTTCCTCATCTTTGCACTTCTCATTTTTTCAACAAGAAATCGTTTATTCATTTCACCACTCATTTAATAAATACTTATTGAATACTTCCTATGAGCCACTGTCTGTGGTAGGTGCTAAATGGTGGGACACAGTGGTATAAAAGAGAGGTAAATTTGCTGTTCTCATGAAGCTCACAATCTGATGGGGAAGACAAAGAAAGCAAGTGAAAAACAAATATTTATGAACAGCTGGATGGATAAACAGAGCGAAGGCTATAAATGCAATGGAATATTATCCAACTATAAACAGGAATGATATACTGATCTGTGCTAGTGCGTGGATAAATCTTGAAAACACGATGACAAATGAAAGAAGCCAGATGCTAAAGGTCACAACATTATGTGACTCCATTTATATGACACACCCACCATAGGCAAATCTACAGAGACAGAAAGCAGGTTAGTGGTTACCAGGAGGTGAGGAAAGGGAGTAACAGAAATGACTGCTAATGAGGGTGGAGTTTAATCTGAAATAGATGAAAATGTCCCAGAATTAGAATTAGTGGTTGGGCAACATTAGGAATGTACCTATGTACATGTAAGTGCCTCAGTATTGTACACTTCTAAATCATTCATTTTCTTAATAAGAATTGCATCTCAAAAAGACCCAAATAAAATAGTGACAGCATGAGATTGATGCCATCTATTCTTTCAGCCCATGGATACTGAAGACCTAATAAGTGCCATGAGCTGCTCTAGGCACTGAATTCAAAACTAGCAAGGTTCCTGCTCTCAGCGCTCCAAAGCAGGTGAGGAGAGACTGAAAATTTTACAGTAAATAAGTGGCTGGGGATTTAGCTCAGTGGTTTCACCGCCTGCTGCACAAGCACAAGGACCTGAGTTTGATCCCCGGTACCAAACAACAACAACAACAAATAAATGGATGAGAGAATTTCAGATAGTGGTGAATGCTGTGAAGTCACTTGAGGAAATGTAAGACTAAGACAGTCACTTTTGACTAGTCAGGAAGATCTATCCAAGAGGAAAGACCTTCTGGAAGGAAACCATATTAGTTAATTTTCTGTTGCTATAACAAAATACGTGGGTATTTTTAAAGAAGAAAGGTTTTCACCCACAGCTTTAGAGGCTGAAAGTCCAAGATCAATCGGAGGCCCCATCTGTTCAACCTCTGGTAAGGCTGCATCCCAAGCTGGCAGATAAACAGGAAGGGGAATGGCTATATGGAAAAGAGCACACATGGTGAACAGGAAGCCAAAGAAGGATTCAGAGGTCATTCTTGCTGTTAGATAACAACTACAGAACTAACCAGGATCCCATGATACCTACATTCATCCCTTCCAAGAGAAATCCCCTCAGTGATCTAACTACCTTCACTAGAATACATCTCTTAAAGTTTCTACACCTCCCAACACTGCCACACTGAGGACCAGGCTTCCAGCACATGAACTCTTGAAGGACAAGTCACATCTAACCCGTGGTGGACACCAAAGAATAGTAGACCACAGCAGATGCCAGTGAGCCAGAAAAAAATCTCAAGGTAAAAAAAAAAAAATCCAATCAAAAGATTAACAGTAAGTACAAAGGTCCTAGGGCAGGAATTAGCTAACCCCTGAAAGGAACACAAAAATAGCCAGGAAGACTGGAGACAGTAAGTAGAGCTGGGGATGGGAGATAGAAGGCAAATTAGTTCGGGGAAGTAGAAAAAAGACAGATTATGCAGAACTTTGTGAGAAAAGTTTTTAGGCTTTATTCTAAGTCTAATGAGGTTTACTGAAGGGTTTAAGTAAGACAGTAATGTACTCTAGATTTAAACATCACCACTGGCTGTGTAATGGAGAATGGATTTAAGGAAGCCAAGCAAAAGAAAGTAAGCCAGGAGACCAGGTCAGTGACATATTATGATTCTAATGATCTGATTGGGGATGAATTTTAAAGGTAGGGCAGGAGAAGTTTTTAACATGAGCAGCTAGGGTAGATGGTGGATCAACATCAAATCAAGGAACACTAGGAGTGGGAAGAAATTGAGGCGATTCATCAAAAGTTTGCTTTGCTACCTAAGTTTGAGAGGCCTCTGCTAGAAGGAAACAAAGAAAGTGATCTGATGGAGAAATATAGAAGATGGAGGGAGTGAGTAGTTATCATCTCATTTTCCCCGGACTCTAATGTGCTTCCTACAAGAGAGGAAGTGCTGAGACATATAGTCTTCCTTCCATGATATTAACAGGAAGTTCAGCCATGACTGTCACTGTCTCTCTCTGTCTCTCTCTCTCCTCTCCCCCCCCCAGCTTCCCTTGCAGCTAGGCATTGCCACGTGACACAGACTCGGCCAATCAAGTGAAGCCACTTCAGACCTTGGGATCTAAACAAGCAATAAGCAGAACCACAGGGGACAGCTACAGGAGTAGCAACATTCCCCAGGGAAAGCAGACACAGATTAGTTGTCAGGAATGATAGCCACAGCATCCCCATGGCACACCACATGTTTTGCTTTGTTTGTTCTTTTTCTTTTCTTTATGTTTGTGAAACATAATGAATACATTAAGCCTGGAGAGTTGGTACATTAACATTACCACATCCTAGACCTTTTACTTCCTCTTCTCTTCCTGTCTTTCCCTTTTCTCCCCTCTTCCTCCATTCCTAGATTCCCCTCCCATCTGTAAAATGTCTGCCTCCCTACCTTTTATTTTGCTCTTTAAATTATTTATACTTTGGGCTTCTCATGTGAGAGAAGCTATGCAATATTTAACCTTCTGTGTCTGATTTATTTTGCTTAGCATTATGGTCTTAAGGTACACCCATTTCCCTACTAATGACTCAAATTTATCCTTCCTTATGGCTGACTAGTACTCCTTTATGTATATATACCTCATTTTCTGTATCCACTCATCTGTTGGTGGGCATATAGACCATTTTCAAGATTTATCTATTGTACTGTTATAAACCTGGGTATGCATGTATCACTATGACTAACTCTTTTGGGTAGATACCCAGAACAGGTATAGCTGGATCAATGTTTTATTTGTTCTCTATTTTGGGGGCTGTAATCTGACCTTGGGGCCATCTTTTCTGTCTCTGTGACTTGCACTAAAAATCCTGAGTGATGGGAGAGAATAGGGCTCAGTCATCATGTTAGGGGAAAACGCTGTAAAATATGTAAACAGGGCCTGAAATTGAAAAGGAGCCAGTCAAGGAAGGGAGCATTCCACACAGAACAAGTTCTAAGTTTTGAATTGGGAAAGAGCTCAGGATATGTTCAGAGCTGGAGTAAGGGCCATTTTGCTGGAAAATGTTTATTCTAAAGTACCCTGTCCTTGACGCTATTATAAATGGTCATTTCTTTAATTTTGTTTTTGGGTATAGTTTAAAATATAATTGATATCGGCATACCAATTTTATATTTTTCAACGTTCTAAAAACTTACTAGTACCAACAGTTTTTACTGGATTTCCTAGGATTTTCTATATGCAAGATCATGTCGTCTGCAAATTGGATTTGCTTTACTTCTTTAAAAAAAAAAAAAAAAAAAAAAGGCAACAGCCAGAGGAGTGATAGGTAAGATCAGATTTCTCCAGGAGCAGGAATTCCAAAGAAAGCTCTGCAGGTCTCCAAAGCACAGACTGCATCCCACCCGCTCCCTGTCTGTCCCCTCCCCCACGACAGAACTCCATCTGTTTCGTTGTTCCCGTCGCCAAGGTGACGCTCGTTCCTCATTCCACAGGCCAGGACAGAGTCGTGCGTGGTTGGAAGCGCACTGGTTCCTCTGCCTGGGGAACCTGAGCCAGGCCCAGCACCAAGCAGGGACCATGCCCGTGTTGCTGCCCCCAGCTGAGCGCTGCCAGGACACCCGCGTGGGGGCCCCGGCGTGGTGCGAGGCGGCGCAGGCCGTGACGCACCAGGCCCACCTGGCGACCGACCGCTGCGGGCAGGAGGCGGTGACCATGTGGCAGTCCGCGGACAGCGTGCGAGACCCGCACGTGGCGCGCCACCTCTCCCGCGCTGCCTACATCCAGCCTTGGCGCTTCCGCGTGGAGATGCTTCAAGGCGGCACAACCGTGGAGAAGCCGCCGCCGGGAGAGGGCGTCACGCTGTGGAAGAGTAAGATGAAGACCCCGGCCTGGCGCACTCGCCTGCCGCTACCCTTGTTCCGCGACGCGCTCGCCTTGCAGACGGCCGAGGTGGCGCAGGCGCATGCGCGGGGCGCGCGCCTCACCGCCGCCCGCCTCAGCCGCGCGCAGCAGCAGATCAATGAGCAGCTGCGGCTGCTGCAGCGCCAGCGCGAGGCGACGGACCACAGACTGAGCGATGTGCGCAAGGGCGTACTCCTCAACCGGCAGAGCGTCCAGCTGCGGGGCTACCGGCCTGAACCCGAGAAGGTGGGGGACCTTCCCATCCCCACACCTAGTTGCGAAACCTGAAGGCTTCAAGGGAGCTGGGGGTGTGGTTCGTGGTAGCACGCTCGCTTAGCATGCACAGGGCCATGGATTTGATCCCCAGCACCGCCCCCCCCCATCAGTATAATAATACATGATCAGCCGGGCATAGTGGTGCACGCTTGTAATCGCAGGAGGCTGAGGTAGGTGGATCACTGCAAATTCCAAGCCATCCTGGCCTGAACTGCATAGCAAGATCCTGTCCGAAAAAAACGGAAGGCTTCGGCTCAGTTCAGCCTGAGAAAAACTTTCCCCATAGAGAGAACACCTCCCCTACCCCAACTCCAGTCAGCAGAGGTACAAGATAAGGACACACGTATCCCAGGATGGGATGTCTACGCCCCTAAGTCCTAAAGAGTGAGACACACCACCCCCAAAGAGATGGGATTTACAGTTCCCTTCCTACAAGAGAGAGAAATTATTCCAATCTCCCAGCCAAGGAGAGAGAGTGGAACCCCCGACTCAAAGAAAATCTGCCCAAAGAGAATATATTTATACACAATGCAGTAGTACTTAGCCATAATCAAGGATAATTTGAGTCATTTGTAGGAAAAATGGATGCACCTTGAGACCATAATGTTAAGTGAAACAAATCACAGAAGTTTAACTATTGCATGTTTTTCTTATATGAGAAACCCAAAGTAATTTAAAGAGCAAATAAAAGAGAGGTAATAGGAAACAGGGATATACACCTGTCGCAAATGGGGGAGGGTGAAGAAAGGGATAGGAAAAAGAATTAGCTGTGTTACACACATGTTCTAACTCCTCATAATGAATGTGATCGTTACATACTGCAAACATGTACAAATAAAATTTTTTACAGTTAAAAGAAAAATTAAAAAGAAGATTTTTCCAAAGAGTAAAGTCCATAATCACTGCCAAGCCCCAGCATAAAATCACCCACTCAGCTCCCAGGCCCAGAGGATGAGAACTTTCCTTAGCGTGAGACCCTCAATGCCTCAATTCCAGGGAGGAAACACCCTCATCCTCTAGCTGTGGAGAGTGGATGAAACTCCCCTGAAAATATGAAATAAAACCCACACCCCAGCCTCGGGAAGTGAGAGCTCCTCTCCAGACTCCATCTAGGGAGAAGAAAGGTCCTGGGTCCAGAGTGAGACTTCAGACTCCTGCCCCCGCCCCCAAGGGTTAAGCCTCCAGCCATGGAGAAAAGGTGAGACCCTTAGTCCCGCCCTCACAAAAACTCTTCCCCTGAAGTAAAATGTCAGACAGACCCTGGCAAAAACTCTCCCCGTGAAGTAAAATGTCAGACAGACCCCACCCTAAAAGATAAGAAACTTCTAAGTGTCCCTTTAGAGAAACGAGACCTTGCTTTCAAGGTGAGATTCCTGCCTCCAGCCTCTGTATCCAAAAAATAAGACCCCAAAGGGCAAGTCCTCCTCATCCGTATAAGGAGACCTCTCCATGTGTAGCCAGGGAGAGGGATAAGCCCATCACTGAGGAGGGGTACCCATGTTAAGAAATGAGAACAACCCTCCCCCAAGTTTAGTCACCTCGATCCCAGCCCACTGGTCTCCCATCATTAAAGGGGAGAAGTCCCCAGCCTCAAACTCTGGAAAGTAAGATCCCCCCAAGTGAGAGCCCCTAAAGGGATCAAATCTTATCAGGCAGTGAGATTCCCAAAGTGTAAAGTCCCCCCCCCACACACACACACAACTTCAACCTCCAAGTCCATAGTTTATGAAGTTGGCAAGCCCTCTTCTACCCTAGAAGGAAATCTCCCTTCAGGCTGCTCTCCTTGAATGCTGTTCTCTCCTTGTTTTCTAGGTCCCTGACAAGGCTGACAGTATGCTTACATGGGAGAAGGAGGAATTGAGATCCATGAAGAGGAAAATGGAGAAAGACATGGAAAAATCAGAGACCCTGCTCAAGGTAAGTACTATAACAGCAAGTCCCTCAACCCAAACTGACCTGACAGTTCATCACATTCCCATTTTTCAAAGTAGAGAAACTGAGGTATGAAGAAATGGAGTTGTCACCTCAGGATAACAATGTGCACCACCTTGTGTAATCATTGAACTCCTTAAAACTCTCCCGTGAAATAGAAACTTTAATCCTCTCTTTAGAGTTGGGAAAACTGAGGCTCAGAAAGAGATGATCTCACCTGAGGCCTGGAGCCAGCCAATGGTAAGGCTGTGATTTCACCCCAAGTGTTTTGAGGGCCTTGAGTTTTTCACCCTCTACCTGAGCTCTGTCTTCTCTCACTGCACCCTTGGGAACCAGTTAGGACTGGCTGGTAACCTAATTGTGTGTACATTTGGCTCATCCGTGTGACAAATATTAATCCAGTGCCCTGCTGTCCCAGGCACTATGCTTGGCATTGGTGACAAAGTGGAGAACAGATCAGATCTGATCTTGCCCTGGCAGAGGTCACATTCAAGAGGTTTTCAAAGAGGGGACAAGCAGACATTTAGGTAGAGTGAAGGTGTAAAGATGAACGCCGTCCATGGTGCTGAACTTCAATCAGGCACATTCCCTAACCATCATCACATTCCTTGAAATCTGGAGATTCCTGAAAAATCCTTTCACCCAGTCTGAAATGGACAAGGAGAAAGATCATGAGGGTTGGCACTGGATGAAAGGCTTCAAAGAGAGAAAGGAAAATAGGAAGATGGGGAAAGACCAATAACAGACAGAAACAGAAATCCACTGGTAGCTAGGCTGGATGTCAACGGGGAAAAATGTTCACTGTCAAGCTTACTTGTTTCAACTCAAAATCATGAACTCAAGTCACAAAGAGGCACTCAAAACTTTCCTGTGGGTCTCTGTATGTCTCTAGGCTTGTTTCCCTGCTGTGCAAGTTACTTCCTGTGTTAGTCAGCTTTCAATTGCTGTGACAAAATACTTGAGATAACCTAGAAGGAAAGGTTTATTTTGGCTCATGATTGTAGAGGTTTCAGTCCATGGTCAACTGGGTTTATTGCTTTGGGCCTGTGGTGAGGTCGGAACATCACAGTGAGAAGTATTTGGCTCACTTCATGGTGACCAGGAAGCAAAGAGAGAGAGGGGAAGAGCCTGGGATCCTACTATCCCGTCCAAGGCCACACTTCCTCCCACAAGGCCACACCTCCTAAAGGTTCTACCACCTCCCAGCAGTGCCTTAGGCTGGGGACCAAGCCTTTAACATGAGCTTTTCAGGGACAGTCCAGGTCCAAACTGTAGCACTTCTCTTTCTTCAAACCTCTCCAACTTCTCATTCCTTCCTCAACCTGTACTGACCCAGTGCATGGAAACAACCAAAAGGAACTTCTTTCGTTTTTCCTCTGTCCCTCCTATACCAGCAGCCCTCTCTACCCATGGGTGCCACATGCTGATTCTATCAACATCAGGTGTAAAATATGGGGGGAGGGGAAATGTGTCTGTACTGACCATGCACTTTTTGCTGAGTTCAATCCCCAGCATGGCAAACAAAACTGGAGAGTTATCCTTTAATGGGTGAAGATGTTTGGGATGATATAAAAGTTCTGGAAATAGACAGTGGCGATGGCCACCCAGCATTGGAACACATTTAATGTTGCTGATCTGCATACTTGAAAGAGTGACAATGGCAAGTTTTATGTTGCATCTGTAAATCCCCGGCCCTGTTATGTCTGTTTTACAATTTCAAAGAGCCCACCTCTCTTGATCCTATGCCTCACTTTGGTGAATCCCCATTTCTCTGACCCACTTGCTAGCCAATCTTGTCTGCACCTGCTGACTTCCCTTCTTCAGCCAGGAACATACCACCCCATCCCCATTTCCCGAGCACTGAATCTCCCTCGGCAGCCACACTGCCCAGCACACAATAGAGTCTTGATGAATCTTTGAATTAATGAATGAAAGATTTGGTAAAGCCATTTTGGTAACCAAATGGATGAATCCCAAAGATAATGTATTCATAGAAAGAAGCTGGACACACTGAGCATTCACTGTACCAGGCGTGCAATCCCAGCTGCTCTAGGCTGAGGCAGGAGGATTGCAAGTTGGAAGCCAGCCTGCACAACTTAGGGAGACTGTCTCAAAGTAAAAAAGTCCAGGCTCATAGCTCAGTGGTAGAAAGCCCCTAAGTTCAATGCTCAGTATCCCTCCCCCCAAAAAAGAATGTTTACTGTACGATTCCATTTCTATAAAGTTCTATAAGTAAAATTCCATTTGTGTAAGTTCTATATTCAGCAAGCTTTTTCTTAAAGAGCCAGATAGTAAACATTTTCAGCTTTGTCTGCTGCTCATTCTCTGGCATAACGGTTCAGTGTAGCCACTGACCATGAGTATAAAGAATGGACATAAGCTGTGCCCTCATAAAATTTTATTTACAAATCCAGAACATCAATGCATAAGCTGGGATTTACCAACTCTTTAAAGAAAAGGCAAAACTACAATTCATAATAGCTAAATCTTGGAAGCAGCTTACAGGTCCATCAGCACATATTGGACAAATAAAATGAAGTTTATGTACACAACGGGGTACTACTCTGCTGTAAGAAAGGACAAGTTTGAGTCATTCATAGGAAAAGGGATGCACCTTGAGACCATTATGGCAAGTGAAATAACTAGAAACAGAAGGTTAAATATTGCATGATTCCTGTTTTATGAGAAGCCCAATATATAAATAAATTAAAGAACAAAATGAAAGATGGACTACAAGAAGCAGGGAGCTGGACTTTGCAGAGGTGGGAAGGGGATCTCCAGATGAAGGGAGACCAGAGGGCGGGAGGGCAAGGGGAAATAAAACGACCCCGATACAATGCATACATGAACCAGTTCTCCACAATGAATGCATTTATTATATATCACAAGCATATTTGCATAAAAAGGGAAGACAAGGAAAAATAAAAGCTGGCTTAGTGAGAGGAGAGGTGAAAGGGGCTCCAGGGAATGTGGTTATTTAAGGGATCTATCGAGTGTCTTGACGGGAGCAAGGAGGAATTCATTGAGTGTAGACCTGTCCAGAATGACTTCTGTTTTGATGAAGTTGGGCCTCAAAGTAACAGTGAGCCCAACCTTGCCAAACCTTATGTAGCTTTTTTTGTGGTTTGGTTTGGTTTGGTTTGGTTTGGTTTTGAGTTACTGAGGATTGAACCTAGGGCCCTCATACTGAGTTACACATCCCCCATTTTATTTTGAGACTTCCTAAGTCACTACATTGCCCAGGCTGCACATGAATTGTAATCCTCCTGCTTCAGCCTCCCAGAGTGCAGGGATTATAGGCATGTACCAACACACCCAGCTCCTGTGTGGTTGGTTATCGAATGTATAACTCCTTTACACTCTCCCATGGAGCTAGGGAATGTAGCTCAGTAGTAGAGCACCTGTGTAATATGGGCAAGGCCCCGGGTTCCATCCCTAGCAATGCATCCTTAGCACCATCATCATCATCATTGTCATCGTCATCGTCATGTTGCTGTTGTTTTGTTGTTGTTGTACACCTTAAATATATATAATTTTTCAGTTATACTTCAGTAAAGCTAGGGAACAAGTAAGTGGAAAAGCACAAATTTTAAATGTTCTCTACTCAAAAAAAGGTGTATATGGTAATAGAAATAGTCATTAGCTTATATAATCATTCTACAATGTATACATATATCAAAAACATGTTGTGCCCCCGTAAATATATATATTGTCATTATTTGCCAATTAAAATAAAAACTTAAATGAGAAATAAATAAAAAGGACCTTGAAAGGTGTTGTGATGTGGGCCAAGAGGGAAGAAATTTCTTTCGTATGAAATACAGATTTGACATTTTTAAAAGAGATTTAATAGCTGGTCACCTGTAATCCCAGCACTCAAGAGGCTGAAGCAGGAGGATCACCCCAAATTCAAGGCTACCCTCAGCTACTAGTGAGTTCAAGGCAGCCTGGACTACATAGCAAGACCCTGTATCAAAAATAAAAATAATAAAAATAGTAATAATGAAGAGGAGGGGGAGGAAAAAGAAGAAGAGGGATATCATGAAAGAAAAATACTTCTCTGGAAATTTGGGCAAATGAATTAAATAAGAAAATATTTCCGTAAATATCAATCCCTTTAAAGTATCAACAATGAGAATGGGAGGAAAGGCTGAGGGGGTAGCTCAGTGGTAGAGCAACTGCTTAACGTGTGTAAGACCCTGGCCTCAATCCCCAGCACTAGCAAAAGAAAAGAACCTGTGCAGATCCCTTTAAGCTTCACAACACGCAGACCCCGCAAAGACATCATCTTCCCGCCCGCAGCCCGCCGCCCAATTCGCCCAATTCGTTCTTGCCTCCCCGCCCCCAGAGTCTGGCCTCCTGCCGCGACACGCTGGGCTTCTACTGTAAGGAAAGGCTGCAGGCCGTGGAGCTCATGAACCAGCCGCTGGACAAGGTTCTGGAGCAGGCGGGCCACCACTCCTGCGTGGACCTCTCCCGCGTCCCCACCCCGCGCCCTCGGGGCCAGAAGACGCCTCCTCCTGACCCCTTGGGCACCTACACCCCAGGTAGCCCCACAGGGAGGAGTCTGTGATAGTGGATGTCATTGGCTGTGAGTGCACCCCTTCTCCCACGCCCCGAGCTCATGTCTAACCCCCATGCTCTCTCGCTTCCTGGGCAACCCGCATCTCACACACAGGTTTGGTTTGGTTTGGTTTGGTTTTATTGGTTTGGTTTTTTGAGTTGTTTTGTTTTGTTTTGATACTAGGGATTGAACCCAGAGCCTTTGCACTAAGCTACATCTTCAGCACCCCCCCAACACACACACACACACACACACACACACACACACGCGCGCGCATTTTTTAACATTTTGAGGCAAGATCTCCCTAAGGCACTAAATTTCCCAGGTTGAGCCCAAACTTTCGATCCTCCTGCCTCAGCTTCTCAGAGTGCTGGGATGGCAGGTGTGCACCACCACGCCTGGCTTCATTCACAGCTTCTGCTTCCTTTGAGGAAACCAGTCCAAGACCTAATAGCCTTGACTTTCTCCCAGTCCCTCCTTAAAGTCGCCCGTGGCCCAAGACTGCCTGAGAATACAGGGGAGGGAGACGCGGGAAGGAGGGGTCTGGGCTCGCCCTACGCCATCCGGGCCCTGTGGGTTCCCAGAGTGCTCTGCGGCGCTGAACGAAGCCAAGCGGTTGTTGATGGAGTCCAAGGAAACCTTGGCAGAAATGGCCAAAAATGAGTCAGATGTCAGGGAGCAACAGCAGCAGATAAGCGACCGCGTGTGCGCCACGCTGGCGCAGAAGATACGGGAGACCTCGGAGCTGAAGGTGCGCGCGGGGTGGCCGTGGGGCGGGGACCCGGGCTGGAGATGGGGGACCCGGAGCCAGCACGGCTTCCCTGCGCCCCCACACCTCCAGGAAAGAATGAACCTGAGTTTAGGACTGATGAGGGGAACCATTCACCGGTGCGCGAAATTCAACCAAGAGATGTACATCACCTGCGGCCTCATCAAGGTCAGGGCAGCGGGGACACACCGTGGATGGGGCAGGGCCGCTGGGGTGGCCCGGGCCCCACTGGTTGGCACACTGCGCTCCGCCAGGGTCCTCTGTCCGAAAGCCACCTGGAGACTCGAGAGAAACTGAACAGACCCCTGGTTCGCGTGTACCAGAGACACGTCGGCACCCAACTCCCTGAGGCCTCGCGCCTAGCACAGGTGCGGCCCCTCCCGCCCCATCTAGGTGCAGCCCCATCCTGGAGAGGCTGCTTGCTCCAGCATATGCGACCAGGTAAGACCCCCTCACCCAAGTCAGCCCACAGGGAGACCCAGCAATGCTTACCGTCCCTTCAACGCCTGTCCACCTCCCACGCACACCTTCGTGGGGGCCCTCCCTCCACACCTGGCCCAGATGTTCCCCGGGTGAGGTCCACCCCGACCCTCACACTCCAGGTGGATCCCCTCTCTCAGTGGATCCCATTGTGCGTGTTCTTTGTCGGGCAAATCTGGCCCAGCTGTCTTTCCTCTCCCTCCAACCCCCGGGTGAGGTGCCCCGCTCTTGGGCTGCTCCTTCCCAGGCGGGCCACACCAGCCCCGAGGGTGACTCTTCATCCGAGGCCCCTCCCGCCTCTGTCATGCTCGGGCCAGCCGCACACCTGGCCCAGGTGTGCCCGCCCATCACAACAGCACCCCGCCCTCTGCTTGGGACTGGCTGGTCCCCTGGCACGGCCCTACCACCTTTCCAGGGCACCGACCAGTTGCAGCGCCATATCCTGCACATGGAAAAGAACCTGAAGGAGCTGCTCGCGGAGCGCGGTAAACTGTCCTGGAGCCACAACTGCAAGAAGATCGCGCAGGAGGTCGACCACAGCGTGATACGCCTGCGCCAACGCCAGCGGCACCCGCGCGTGTGCTACCAGGAGCTCAGGGCTCAGCTCCTGCTAGAGGACGGGGGCCCGCGCACCCAGGCTCCAGCGCGCAGCAAGGCCACCGGGGTGCCTAAGTGATGCTTGTGCGTCCCCAACCCCTGGCCTGCTTGTCCTCGTGGGCTGCCTGCTCAGTGGCCCCCCCACTCCTCTCTGACTCACTTTCCCTCCAGCCGAATTATAATTAAAAATCCTAATTGTCGAGCTGGGGATTTAGCTCAGTGGTTTCGCCGCCTGCTGTGCAAGCGCAAGGACCCGAGTTCGATCCCCCGGAAATCCAGCCTCTCTAGTTTGTACTTGGTTGACCTTGGGCAAGTCACTACCCTTCCCTGACCTCAGAGAACCTGTAAAATGAGAAGCGCCAGCCGCAGCACCCACCTCACACAGCTGTGGTCAGGATAGATGAGTTCATGCAGCCGGTAACACAGTTGCTGCATATCCTAAATCGAAAGTGACCTTAAGCTGTTGTTATCAGCAGCTCCATTTTCAGGCTGAGGAAATGGAGGTGCAGAGAGGTTAAGTGGCTTACCCAAAGTCACACAAAAGTGACACTTTCATGGCTGATATGGGAGCCTGAACCCTAGAGAAGACTCCCCTGAGCCCTGCTGTGACCCTAACCCCACGAAGCTCAAGGCTGTGAACCAACCAGGTCGCTGCAGCAGCAGTGGGTGAGAACGTGGCCCCTACCTCAAGGACATCGCACGTTGACTCAGTGCTGTCGACACGATCTTTGGGGTGAGGCTCTGGAGTGGTAGCTCAGTTCTTCCTATGTTGTCCCAAGACCTTGTGGACACCACCACAGAACATTTACGTTAAGCTGTGATTACTGATCTCCCCAAGAAGATCTCAGAGGGTAGCGTAGGAAGAGCGATGTTATTTGCAGCCACAAAACAGCTGGCCATGCATACCCATGGACTCTGTATGCATGAATTCAAACAACCTCGAACTGACATTTTCAGAAAAAAATGCATCTATCCTCAACATGTACAGATTTTTTTTTCCTTGTTCTTACTCCCTAAACACAGTATAATTTTTTTTTCCAGTCCTGAGAATCAAAGCCAGGGGCACTCCACCACAGAGATACATCCCCAGCCCCCTTCTTTTTTGAGACAAAGTCTCCCTAAGTTGCCTTGGTGGGATTCAAACACGATCTTCCTGCCTCAGCCTCCCTCAGTGCTGGGATCACAGACATGAGCCACTGCGGCTGACTCAGTATAACAGTGATCAACATTGTATTAGGTATTACCTAGAGATGATTTAACATCCATCTGAGTTTCTACACAGGTTTTATGCAAATCCACACCATCTTACGTACAATCCTCAAGCATCTTTGGGTTTTGGTGTCCATGGGGTTCCTGGAACCGATGCCTACAGACACCCAAGGATGACTGTGTAGGGAACAGGGAAAGGGGACATTACTAGAACCTCTGCAGTAAGTCCTAGCCTCCTGCGAGCCATGGCAGCACAAGGCGAATTACAGAAAAGGTAGAGAAATGAGACTTTGAGAAGGAGCTGAGCTTTGGGTCTGATCAGTGCTGCTCTGGGCAGCAAAGACAAAAGGGAGAAACAAATGACTTGCAGAGTTCAGTACATCGCGGCAAACAAGATGTAACAGTCCAAGAACAATGAAGAACTGAGTAGATGTTTGTTCCTCCCAGGATGTCTCCCGCTAGTGTAATCTTGTCCTGGAGAATCACAGCATCACCAGATCATTGAGGTTTCAGTTGTGACTGGAGGCCAAAATGGAATTATGTCTCGGAATGCCATAGCTGGGCTGTAGGCAGGAGAACTAGGCTAACCAAATGATTTTCCCTAAAATTATGTAGCATCGCTCCCGACATGACTGCATTTCCTAAGCAACTCCTCTGTGCCAGAGGCTGTGTTGGGTGCTGGGAACACCTCAGGAGCTAAGCGAGACACACACCCCTCTCATGGGACTGACTCTACATAGGCCAACAACGGCCTCACAAGTCTTGGTCTTGTGGGCAAAGCCAGCCAATCCCACAGGCACAAGCACCAACATTTCACAGAGAAGGGAATGAAGTTCAGAAAAGTAAAGTCAGCTTGGCCCAGGTTAAGATGCCAGCAAGGAGCAAAGCAGAAATGAAGCCTGGGTCAGATCTCATGCCCTCTCTCTCGCTCCACACTGTAAGCAGGGACCAAGATCATCATAAGTCTCCACGACAACCAAATGGAGATGAGGTCAGTTGTGCCCATTCGATAGGGAAATGCTTGTCAAAAAGCCTCCTGCCCAGGTTTACCAAGCTGGGGCACAAAGCAGCTGTATGTGTCTCAGAACTGCTGCGTATCTTGGTCAACTTCCTTATTTCAAAGAGGGATCTCACAACCTGTGGGGTACAAGGGCTCTGTGGGGCTCACACTTCCACACGAGCATCCTTCCTCCCAGCACATCTTCCCATACTGATTAGAATTGCAACAGGAAGCAGATAGCACACTCCATCGGAACAAACTTAATAAAGACCTGAGAGCCCATCCCCATTCATCACACATTCCATATTCGTGAATTCATCTATTCACAAAAAAAAACCTTCCTACCTTAAAAAAATCAGTGATGGGTTCATGGCCATTTGCAGACATGCACAGAGCAGTGAGAAATTCTAGCTACCCGATGTTCGATTCTCCTCTAGCTGGAATCCAATGAGCTGATGTCCTGCTTGCTTGTTTCAGCCCTTTTATGATAAACAAACTGTAGTGGCCCCCATTGGCAACAAAAAGGTTAAAATCCTTAACAGCAGAACTCCAGTTAAAGACAACCCCGCTCCTGGTATAGGTTGTGGTCATAAGACAGCAACAAAAATATTGATGTAAGTTCCATTCATTCTTCCCAAGAAGTCCCGATCTGTCTTCTGTAAGATACATACAGACCTCCTTACCACCTCCTTAATCTAAAGCTAGGGGCTTCTGTAAGCCAGAGGAAAATGGCATTGTCAAAATTGCTACTGTAAACCTACATTATTAGCCACAATGCAAGTGCTCCTGGAAGTCTACAGGGTGCTAGAAGATCCAGGAAAAGACATTCTTTAGATAATCACATTTGCTACTCTTTCCGCATCCCCCAACTCATAAAAGCCCTGATGGTGCGGTTCCTCTCTTGGAAACTCACCCACTGTCTCTCTTGACAGTGTCCCCTGATCTAATTGAACCCATCTTTTCCATACTCCTGGTCTGTTGGTAAGTTCTTTTTACCACCGACATCACCAGCCCTCCATATGCTGTCTCACACAGCACAAGCATCCTATTTTTTCTATTTTCAGACAGGGTCTCACTAAGCTGCTAAGTTGCCCAGAATGATCTCAAACTTACAGTCTTCCTGCCTCAGCCTCCCAGAGTGCTGGGATCACAGGTGGCACCACCACACCCACTCTGAGTCCCTCTGCCTGCACCTTCACCCATTCTGATTCCCAGAACCTTGCACAGAAATGCAAATGCTCCTTTCCTAGCAGTGCTTTGCTCTGTGGGGTGCAGCCTGTCCTGGCTGCTGACTGGGCCCTTGCAATGTTCCCAAATAGCATTTGCATAATTCCCCCTCTTTGCCTCAGAGCCAAGGCTTCAGCTGCTTCTCCAAGTGTGAGATGCAGGCGCTCAAAAGCCTCCCAGTGGTACCACAGGGTGGGTGTCATCCTCCACACTTTGGGGATGATGAAATAGACTTGGAACAGTGGGAAGATTTGTGTATGCCACCCAGCACGTACGGGGCTTGGTCTGAACTTTAAAAACTGTGGTGGGAAAAGCACACAGGGTCCAAAGCACAACTTGATAAATAGGCTTATATTAAATTAAAAGGCTTCTGTAGAGCAAAGGAGACTGTCGAGTGAAGAGGCAGCCTACAGAACAAGAGAAAATATTTCTCAACTATTCATCTGACAAAGGGTTAGTATCCACAAGGAAAGGCTTAAAGAAACAAATGATACAATTTAAAAATGGGCAACTGATCTGATGAAACACTTCTCAAAGGAAGAAATACAAATGGCCAACAAATACATAAAAAATGCTCAATATCATTAGCCGTCAGGGAAACACAAATTCAAACTTCAGTGAGATCCCACTGAATCCCATGGACTTACAATCCCATGCAATTAGAATGGCAACTATCAAATAAAAATTTCTAAATGTTGGCAAGACTGTGGATGAAAAGGAACTCTTATACGCAGTGAGTCAGGTATAGATTAGTGCAACCACTATGGAGAAGAATGTGGCAGTTCCTCAGAAACTTAAAAGTAAAACCACCCTGGGAACTAGCTATCACACGCCTGGGTGTTTATCCAAAGGAAATGAAATCAGCACACCAAAGAGATACCTGCACACTCATGTGTATTGCTGCACTATTGACAACAGCCAAAATACAGACCCCACCTAGGTGTCCATCAACAGATGAATAGATGAAACAGAAACATGGTCTAAAGCATGATGGAGTATTAGGCAGCCATAAAGAAGAATGAAGTCTTGTCATTTGCAGCAAAGTGGACAGAAATGAAGGTCATTGCGTTAAGCGAAATAAACCACCCAGAGAAAGACAAATACTATATCCCCACTCCTATGTGGAAGCTGAAAAAAGTCCAGCCTGAAGCTAAAATGGTAATTACTGAGCATTGGGAAGGCTGGGGGAGTGCAAAAAGAGAGGTTAGATTTGCTCAGTGCATTATACAACCCCATTAATGGATAAAATTAAAATATGCTAACGAAAAGTAACATTAAAAAGACTGGCAATGTCTCCTGTTCCCAAAGGTGCCATCTGCATGGCAGCACCAGCACTGCTTATTGTGATGCAGATTCCTGAGCCACATCTCAAACCTAGGGAACCTGACTCTTAGGCGCTGGCCTAGGTATCTGCTTGTCTTGTGCGTTTCCTAGGGGAGCCCCCCCTGCATGCCTCGCTGCTGCCAGACTCCCCAGGATGATTTACCCATTGGGAACAAAAGACCCACAAGAGTGCTTTCATTTAATTTCTTTTTAAAAAGGAAAAAATATGAATGTAATAATAACAAGTACAGGGAAACAATGGAAGATACGGAAACAACTCCAGACACATTCGACCATTTGATCTTTTACAAGGGGGCCAAAAATACAGGATGGAGGAAAGATAGCTTCCTTACAGTGGTGCTGGGAAACTAGTTGCACACATGCTGAAGATTGAATCTCGGCCCATATCTCTCATGATGCACTAAACTAAAATCAAAATGGATCAACGATCTTAATATTGAAATGGAAACACTAAATCTGCTGGAAGATAAAGTAGGGAAAACTCTTGAATACATAGGCATAAACAAGAACTTTCTGAACAGAAACTTAATTGCACAAGAAATAACATTAAGAATCACCAAATGGGATTGTATCAAATTAAACAGCTTCACAGTAAACAACCAATATAGTGAGGAGACAACCTACACAGTGGGAAAAAAAAAATTTTTTTTGGTACCGGGGATCAAACTTGGGACCTTGCGCTTGCAAGGCAGGCGGCAGCACCACTGAAAGATGGGGAAAAAATTTTGCCAGCTACTCCTCAGGCAGAGAACTAATATCTAGAATATCTAAAGAACCAAAAAATTAGACCCCCAAAACAAAAGATCCAATCAAGAAATGAGCAACTGAAATGAATAGACTTTTCTCAGAAGTACAAATGGGCAATAGATACATGAAAACAATGTTCAACATCATTGGCCATTAGAGAAAAGGAAATCCAAACAATACTGAGATTCCATCTTAATCTAGAAAGAATGGCTACCATCAAGAAATCAAATAATAAAAAGTGCTGAAGAGGCTATGGGGGAAAGGTAACCCTTCTACGTTGTTGGTAGGAATGTAAACTGGTACAATCACTTTGGAAATCAAAATGGGGACTCTTCAAAAACCTAAAAATAGAAATTCCATTTGACCCACCTATTTCCCTTCTAGGTACCTGTCCAAAACAATTAAAGACATCATATTATAGAGATATGTGCACACCCAGGTTTATAGCAGTCAAATTCATAACAGTTAAATCTTGAAAGCAGCCTATATGTCCATCAACAGATGAATGGGTAAAGAAAACATGGTATGTATACACAATGTAGTACTACTCTGCCAGAAAAAAAAAAAGGATATATGAGTCATTTGTAGGAAAATGAATGCACCTTGGAACCATAATGTTGAGTGTTTCAAATCAGACACACAAGCTTAAATATCACGTAGTTTCTCTTATATGAGAAACCCAAGGTATAAATCACTTAAAGAGCAAAATGAAAGATAGGTAAAAGGTGGGAAACAGGGAGACAGATCTTTTACAAATAGAAAGAGCAACAAGATATGGAGGGAGGGGGATGAAGGAGAAGTAAAAAGAATTAAGGTGTGTTATGTACATGTACTAGCTCCCCACATTAAACGTCATTATTATGTACTGCAAACATGTACTAAAAGATTAAAAATAAATTTAAAGAAATAATAGTATGGGATGAATAACATATATTATGTATACTGTATACTATGTTATCTACTACATTACATAATGCTATACATATTATAATTACTGTATTTAAAATTGAAAATTCTAGCCAGGCATAGTAACACATGCCCAGAATTCCAGCAGTCAAGAGGCTGATGCAGGAGGATTGCTATAAGTTTGAGGCCAGCCTGGGCTACATAATGAGTTGAAGCCCAGCCTGGACTACATAGTGAGACCCTGTCTCTGAAAAGAAAAGAAAAGGAAAGTCCACCTTAGGTTAAATCCACTCATTTACCAATGCAATTTTCCCAATTTTCTTACTATAGTAAAATGTTCATAACATAAAATTTACCATCTTAGCTCTTCTCTTTTTTTTAAGGCAAAATACAAACATAGTCTTTATTAAATGCTGCTCAATACCCCATGAAGATCTTTCATTACAAAAGTTTCCACACAACTGCAATTTAAGAGATTGGAATGGTACTCTGATAGGAAAAGATGTGAGAAATACCTGACCAGGTAAAACATACAAGACCTCTATGGAGTCAACTTTCCAGTGCTCTATGGAGGAAGCCTACTGCATTTCCTCTAAATAAAGCCAGGCAGTGACGACTAGCAGTGCCCAACACCACACGTGGGACCTGAAGCCTCCACCCTGGGGTGGGGTGGGCAGGGCTGAGGCCTGGAAAGGCCCTGCCTGCAGCCTCTGGGGGAGAGGAATGGACGAAGGGCAGTGGTGTCGCCTGCGCTGCACCATTGATCTGTGTTTGCCCTGGGGCACTGCAGGTGGAGGGGTGTTGGTGGGGAGCACTCTCAAGGATTTTGGTTTACTGTTCCAGCTTTTATTCATACTTTGTGCTTTAAAAGACTGGAGATGGAAGGTTTTCTGCATATTCAGAATACAGGAATTCCTTCTGATGAGGCGGGTTTGGGGCAGGAATCCCACCGGCATGTTTCCGGGACTGACAAAGGGCAGGGCAAGGATGGGGCCTTAGTTTATTTTAGGAAATACTCTCTGTCCTAGGATGCAGCTAAGGTTTGCAGCAGTGTGAAAAGCACATTATAGAAGGCAAAATATACAGAGCAGACTACTTGGTCTGTGTGCAACACAGAGAATTCAAGTCATAATTCTTACCACTCCCATCATTATCTCACTCATAGATGATAAAGTTCATTCATTTCTGTGAAACTTCAGAAGTGATGCAATACATCAATGATTAGACAAAAGGTTACAATATACTGTGGCCATGATATAGCACAGGGCTACGTTTAGTCCATATACGTTTTCATTTACAGTTGCCAGAAAAGACTGGCCTTTTAATTACATTATACTGATGAGGTTTGCTTTGCAGTTTTTATGTATTTAAAACGTGTACAAAACAGTGCCGCCTCACAGAGGAGCAGGCTGCTTCTACCCGGCACTGGCACTGCTGGGGAGGCTGTGCATGTTGTAAGCACTGTTCTGCTTTTCTAGAGCTTTCTTTAGCTTTAGCTCCTCTAATTTTTTCCATAATTCTTCACGTTCCAATTCCTTCTTTTTCCTCCCTGTAGAAAACCAAAATGTGATTAGAAATTATTTCAGGAGCAAAGAAAAGGTGCTCTGTCTCTCAGCCTTGTAGGAGCTAGTAAGGTCATCAAACAGCTTGCCATTCATTTCCATGAGGGTTTTCAGCACATTGTACACCAGTGATACAATGTTCTGATTCCAGTGTTCTTTGGAAATTTTGTACAAACTGGCAAACATTATTGGCAGTATTTTATCAATGTTCTCCTCAATCAAACTAAGAATATATTCATTATTCCAGAAGTACAACGCTCTTTCTGCAACCTGAAAATGAGAACTGGAGACACACTTGGATATCTGCTTAAAAAGTGGCTCTTCAATTTTTTTGAACTGTGTTGGCTCAATGACATCTAAGATTTCTTCAATTTCTCCTAAAAACATCACCTCCTTCTGACTGCATGTTTTTGGCCAAAATTTCAGCAGTCCTCTGATCACCGATTCTGTCAGCGTCGAGTCCTTTTCCAGGAACTGTACAACACAATACGCTAGCTGAGCACGAAACAAAGCTAATCCTTTTGCAGTATGCATAGGAATAAGAACCTTCATTAGAAACTGTTTATGTTCTGCTTTCAGTGGCAATGCGAAGCCATTGATAATACTTCCTAGAATTTCAAGGAGTTCAGCAACACTATTGAAATGTTCTGTTTCATATATAAATCTGAGGAAAATGTTGTTAATTTGTTTTCTGATGAATGCTCTTAATCCGAGGAATTTCCTATCAATTTGGTGCAGAACAGTCTTCAGGAAGTCGCGTTCTCTGGGATCTTCACTATCAAAAAGCTCCAGGAGCTGTTGTACAAATTTCTGATCAATGTATCGCTTTGCAATACTAGGCTGGAAATCAGGACTCTCCAAAAATCTCAAGAAGAAATCATACACCAATTGTATGTGAGGCAAGAGGCCTCAAGCGTGGGCTCGTCCTCTTCCGGATCAAAATGTGGATTATCACTGGAGGAAGAATTCGGAAGATGTTGGCACTGATCATTTTTACTATATCAGAATACGCTGATTCAACAATTACACCACGATCAGTTGAAACATACTCAACCAGTTCATCCAGCGTTGCTCTTGTAATCTCTTTGCTCTTCAAGTCTGAAACAGAGTCCATGAAATCAAACAGTACACAACACTGCTGTAACTTCCGGCAGAAAAGCTCTTGTTGTTCATTTGAAGGGGCATCTTTGAGCTGGGGCCGGGGCTGCAGCTCCGCCTGGCTGCCCTGGCTGCGGAACTGGAACTGCGACGAGGCCCGCGAGCGCTCCTGCCTCTGGGCCTTGCGCACCGATTTCCGGGTGAAGCCGTCCACTTTCTCCCAGGTCGAGATGGCGGCGGCGACATCTCCGCGGGCCTGGCGCGCGCCGGCTCCGGCTGCTGCTCGCACCGCGCGGGCAGCGGGGCGGGAGGAGGAGGAGGCGGCGGGAGAGGCGCGGAGCCCCCGCCCGCTCCCCGCGCCCCGGGCGCCGCCGAGCCGGTCCTCGCCGCCCGACAGCGTCTCAGCGCCCGCCGGCCGCGCCGTCCGCTCGGCCCGGAGCCTCCTCCTGGCGCGCTGCCCTCGCGGGTCCGCTCAGAGCTCCGCCGCGGGGCCCTCTCGTCCCTGTCAGCGCCGGGCCCGCAGGGCCCGAGACGGCGCCCCACCGCCCGCACGCTGGGCGCGCACTCGCCCCGGCCAGCGACCGCTACTACTTGAGAAGGTGGTTGGTAAGGGCGCGGGGGCGCTGGGGGCGCCCTTAGCTCTTCTTAAATGTACAGCCCGGTGGCTTTCTTACATGCATGGAGTTGGCATCACCACCATCCATCTCCAGAACTCATCCTGCAAAACGGAAACGCTCTTCTCGTTAAGCAATACCCCCTCATCCTCTCCTCACCCCAGACCCCGCAATTACCATTCACCTTTGTGTCTCTATGATTCTGATGACCCTAGAGACCCCAAATAGGCTACCTCACTGCAGTTTTTTAAAAATGTTATGGGGGAAGGTAAAAGTATCTCAGGTATCACGAAATTCAAACTTTGGCCCTGCAACTCTGCCCTTAGACATTGGGCACATGTGCCCCCTCAGTCGGTTTATTAACATCATTCAGTAGCGCCAGCTAAGCCACATCGGGTGTGAAGTATGAGAAGGCATTTTTGGGCACACATTTCACTCCTGAATTGTCTGTTTTTCGTTATTATATCTAAACATCTGAGACCGGATAGGTTTATAGAGAAAAGAGGTCCATTTAGCTCACAGCTCCCGAGGTTCAAAGGCCTGGTGCCTACATCCACTTGGCTCTGGCGGGGGCTTCATGGCAGATGATGTATTCAAGACTGAGAAACCACATCATCAGACAGGAAGCAGAGATGGACTCGGGCAGGGGCTCGCTCTTGTAACCACGCTCACTAGAACTAGCTCAGGGTTCCACAAGAACTGCTTTATCCCTGCAAGGACAGTGCCCCAATGACCAACCTAGGGATCTCCCACTAGACTCCACCCCTTAAAAGTCTCAACACCAACTGACATGGCCATGCTGGGGACCAAGCTCCTGACACATGACCCTTTAGGGAACACACCATATGCAAACCACAGCCACTCTTTGTTTTTATTCATCCGTGATTTCAGCGCATAAGGATCGCATTCATCACGGGGAGTTGGTGCACGTACATAACCCATCCTAATTATTTCACTGCCCCCTCCTCTTTCCCTTCTCCCTCCACCTCCTCGTCTCCTTCTCCTTTCCAAAAGATTTACGTCTCTACTTTCTAGTTTCTCCCTTTTATTTTACTCTAAATTGGTTCTACTTTGGGTTTCCCATAAAAGAGGAACCATGTTATATTTAATAAGCCTGCAGTGTTCATTTCAATGAACATTATAATCTCAAAGAGGATCCATTTTCCCACAGATGACTACATTCATCCTTTTTACGGCAGAGCAGTACTCCATTGTGTGATATCACATTTTCTTTGTCCATTCATCTGTCGATGGACATACAGACTGCTTCCAGGATTTAGCTATTATGAGTTGTAAACCATAGAAACTCTTAGTGATTTTAAATCCCTATGTTTCCTTCCATCCCTTGCCCCAACTCTCCCTTGTAGTTTGGTCCAGAGCATCATCAGCTCTTGCCCGGATGATTCTAACAAATCTCCAACCTGTTCGTCCAACTTTCATTTCTCCCCATAATGCAAAACACATCTCAGTCACGGCAGGCATCCTGGTCCACACAGAGAATCACAGTTCTACCGTGGCCCCCAAGGCTGTGACAGATCTGATCCCTCACCCATCTCCCCCAGGCCCATCCCTTGTGAGACATTTCTTCCCCACCCAACACTTGAGCCCGTTCATTTCTGTACAACTTCCCTAGTATTGCTGTAACAAACTACCATGAACATAGCACCTTAAAACAATGCAAATTTAAACCTCAGGACAGTTCGGGAGGCTGAAATCAAAGTATCTACAGAACCATGGTCCCTCTGGTGGCTCCCGATGAAAATTCATGTCCTGGTGTTTTCAGTTTCTAAAGGCCACCCACATTCCTTGGTTCATGACCTCTTCCTCCATCTTCAAAGTTAGCAGCAGCGTCTTTAAAGCTCTCTCTGGTTCTTTGCTTATATCATTAATATCCTTCTGACTGTCACTCCTGCCTGCTTCTGCCTGCCTCTCATAAGAAGCCATGGTGTCAGGCATGCTGGCCTAATCCCAGCATTCTGGGACACTGATTTGCAGGAGGATTGCAAATTCTACCCCAGACTTGGAAACTTAGTGACTTAGCAGGACCCTACCTCAAATTTTTTAAAAAGGGAGGGAGGCTAAAAATTAGTCTTTCTAGAGATTGTACAGTCCCTAAAGGTACAGCTTTGGTTTGGGGCACTACAGGAACAGACCCCCAAATAACAATTCAAGTGTAAGCAGTTTACTTAGAAGTCAATTCCAGGGGCCTCCAGTATAGGAGCAGAGCAGCCATGCTCCAAAGAAGGGCAGCCAGAAAAGGGTGTTGAATAAATTCCTACTACAAGCAACTGAGGCTCCGTCCTTCCAGAGAGCTCTCATGGGTAGTTTAAAGCATGTGTCTCAGTTATTCCCACCCAGGGTTGAGAAACTGGGATGTTTATCCACCAATTCTCAACCACGGAGGGCACGCCCCAAGTGCAGGGAATAACTCCTACTCCTTGGACTGGGCCTTTGCATTGGCCTAGCCAGCTTGGGTGACCCGAGGTTGCCCTCAGGTAGTTTCTGGGACTAGCAATTGGGAAACTCAGCGTGCATGTGTTTAAATTCTAGATCTTGAAGGTGGAGAGCATTCTTCCAGTAATTCAGAGAGCCACAGGAGGGAAATATTTTATTACTTATAGTCCTAGAGTAGGGGGTACCTGGCACACCTGAAGGTCAGGGAGCAACAGAAAGCAAGAGGGACTCAAGGATCAGTGCCCTTTTGGGGGCTCGGGTGTTATCCAAACAGGGTTCCTTCAGGGCATTTCATCTGGCAAGTTTAAAGCAAACAGGGACAAGATCCAGGTCATGCTGCAACTGAAAGGTGGTGGTCATCATGTGTCTGCACAGTCCGTGCGGGTGAGGGGTCAGTGAGGTGAGTGAAGAAGGTTGTATCTTGCATCTGGTCCCATAAAGAGGTAGTCACCAAGAGGTGGCTGTGTATGGCCCTTGTCTGAATGGACTACATTGAAGACCTGGGAGAAGATGGAGAATATCAGGTAAGGAGCCCCACTTCTGAGATGAGAAAGTTAAACTCATTCAAAAATGAATGCTGAGACAACATAAAATTATAGGAGTTGGAGTACTACTCAGCCAGAAAGAAGGATCGATTTGAGTCATTGGTAGGAAATGGTTGGATCTTGAGACCATAACCCTAAGTGAAATAAGTCAGACACAGAAGGTTAAATATTGCATGGTTTCTCTCATATGAGTAGCTCAAAATAATAATTCAAAGAATAAAATAAAAGATAGATGGTAGAAAACAGGAGTGTAGTCTCTGTAAAGATGGGAAGGGAAAGGAGGGAGGGAGATGGGGAGTGAGAATGATCAAGATGTGACATGTACAGGCATCAAACCTCAAGCTTAAAACAAGCATTATATATCATGAATATATGCTAATAAAAATACTAATGAATTTTTTTAAGTATGAGGTCACTGTAGCATGGAAATAACTCTGGAAGAGTATGGGAGAGGCACCAGCAATTTCTGCCACAGGGAGGATTGTGGGAATCTTAGCCACATCTATATCCCCCTGCCTCACACATAGCGGACATTAGGTAAATGTTTGTTTATACATAAATGAAGAAATAAACAGATAAAGTTCACAGGGTGTTTCTGTGTTTATTAATAAATTTGCCTTTTTTATTACTGGAAGCTGAACTCAGGGCCTTCATACTGAGCTACATCCTTGGCTCTTTTCATTTTTTTTTAATTTTTTATTTTCAGACAGGGTCTCACTAAGTTGCCCAGGCTGGACTTGAACTCTCAATTCTGCCTCAGCCTCTCAGAGTGCTATGATGACAGGCACATAGCACACGGCACACACCAGCTTAATTTTCCATTTAGAATCATAAAGTTTTCTTTGTAAGGAACTATCCAGCTGGCTGTGACTTTGCTGACTTCTTTATTGTCTTTCCAATTTTCCTGGAAAATAAGACACTGGCATAGGAAGCAGAACCATATCAGCCAGGGAGAGATGCAGACCAGAGCTTGACTCTTTGTAGCTGTATAGCTTTTCTGGTGTGTGTTGAGGTGAAATCCACATTACATTAAACTAGCCATTTAAAAGCCATTGGCATTCACTAGGTGTGGTGGCACACACTTGTGATCCCAGCACTCAAGAGGCTGAGGCAGGAGGATCACTGTGAGTTCAAGGCCAGCCTGGCTGCACAGTGAGTTTAAGACCAGCCTAAACTTCATAGTGCAACCCTGTCTCAAAAAGCCAAAAACAAAAGAAAGTTAGTAGCGTTGAGTACATGCAAAATGTTGTTCAATCATCACCTCTCTCTAGTTCCAAAACATTTCTATTGCCGCAAAAGGAGACCATGTGCCCATCAGCAGTTACTCCCCATTTCACTCTGAGGAAGAAAATGTCTAACCATGGAGGCACCCTTTCTGAGGTAATGAGTTCCCTGATACATGAAGCAACCAAGCATAGGGCAGAATGTTCCAGAGATGCTCTACTGGGGAGTCTCAGAATTAAAACAGTGGTTCTCAACCAGGCGTGAGCCTGCTCCCCTAGGGCACATTTGGCAATGTCTGAAGGCACTTTTGCTTGTCACAGTGGGGACTGAAGACGCTGCTGGCATCCAGTGTGTAGGCAGTGAAGTTGCTAAATGCCCTACAGTGCACAGAAAGCCCTGCCCCACACTGCGACACAGAAGCCCTCTGTCGAAAATGTCAACTGTGTCAAACTTGACTGATCTTGAGCTAAATTAAGTGCCTCTCAGAGTCAACTTCAAAGTGAAACATTCTTTTGTTACTTTTTATTATTAATACACATTAATTGTACAAGTTAATGGGAGTCAGTGTGATATTTCTATACATGCATACGATGTATATTGATTGTATCTGTCATCTTTCTACCTTGCCACCCCAACCTCTGGCACCCTTCCCATCCCTAGGAATCACCAAAACACAATTCCTAACAGCTAAATCTTGGAAGCGGCCTATATGCCCATCAACAGATGAATGGATAACGAAAATGTGGTTTTCTACACACAATGGAGCATTACTCTGCCACAAAGGAGGATAAACTTGAGTCACCTGTAGGAAAATGGATACACCTTGAAACTATATTTTAAATGAAATAAATCAGAACATAAACTTATACATCACATTTTTCTCTTATATTAAAAATGCAAAACATAAATAAAGAGCAAAATAAAAGATAATAGGAAACAGGGAGACAGATCTCTTGCAAAAGAGAAAGGTACTGAGACACAGAGGGAGGGAGGGAGGGAGGAGAGGGAAAAGAAGTAAAAAGAATTGCAGTGTTTTATGTACATGCACCAGCTCCCCATGATGAATGTAATCATGATGTCCTACGAACATGTACCCAAAACAATTTAACCAATAAAATTAAATTAAATTAAAATCCAAAACCAAAATCTTGGGGCTGGGGATTTAGCTCAGTGGTTTTGCCGCTTGCTGCGCAAGCGCAAGGACCTGAGTTCAATCCCCAGCACCAAAAAGAAAAAAAACCAAAGTCTTATACAAGCCTGGAAGAAGGCAGCAATAAAAAAATTTTAAAATACAATTGGGTATTTTTGTGCCTCATTTTTTCCACTTAGAGTGACAGTCCCCAAGGTGTCATCAACAAGTAATTCATCCATCTCAAACTCCAAGATCTCCAGCTAGGCACAGTGGCACATGCCTGCAATCCCAACAACTGGGAGGCTGAGGCAGGAAGATCAAAGTGATTTCAAGGCCATCCTGGGCTACACATTAAGTTCAAGGTCAGCCTGAACTGCACAGTGAGACCTTGTCCCCAAAAACCAACCAACCAAACAAAAAACTCTTAAGATCTGTATGCTCACTCTTATAGTCAGTAAACCAAACAGTAAATTATCTTCCCCAAACATAGTGTTGGACAGAGTGATTATTTAAAAATTATCCCTGTAGGCAAGTGAGATGGTACATACTGATAGTCTCAGCTTCTTGGAAGGCTAAGGCAAGAAGATTGCTTAAGCCTAGCAACTGAGGCCAATCTGTACAATGTAGCAAGACCATGTTTCCAAAAACAGTTAAAATAAAATAAAAGAGGAAAGGTTTATTTTGATTCATCTTTTTATGGGCTTCTGTCTGCGGTCAGTTAGCATGAGTTTGCTTTTGGGCCTATGGTGAGGGAGCACATTGCGGTGGGAGCTGGTGGCAGAAAAAAGCTGCTTACCTCACAGCCAGGATGTGAAAGGAAGAGAAAAAAGAAGAGATGAGGATCCCACAATGCATTTCAAGGTCATGCCCCCAGTGACCTCACTTCCGCCAGTGACCTCACTTCCTCCCACAGGACCCCACCTCTTAAAGATTCCACCATTGTTCCATAATGTCAGGGGTTGAGGACCCAGCCTTCCACACATGGGCCTTTGTGAAAATCCCAGGTCTAAACTGTAGCAAATCCAGAACAGGCAAATCAGTAAAGAAGAAAAGAATATTCCTGGTTCCCATGGGAATGAGGGCATGGGGAATAGGGAGTGACTCCTTGCTGAGCATGTGTTTTATTTTGGGGTGATGAAAATGTTTTAGAATTAGAAATAGGGAGTGGAGATTGCATGATATTGCAAGGGTACTAAATGTCTCTGAATTAACTCATCTATCACTTCCAAGTTTCCTCCTACCTCATTTTTTTTGTTTTCTTTCTGTGGTAAAAGCACTTAACAGAAGATCTACCAAACCCATCATATCAGGAAGGCAAGGGTGAGAAAAGGGAGGCTGGATTTTGTCAGTGTGAGCTGTAAGCATGTATGCAAATTTCACACCAAAACCATTAATATGTACAATTATTATATGTTCATTTCAAAAAGTTGTAGTAAGTTCTACCATGTTGGGTATCCAAGATGGCTGAATAGAAGAGGCGTCACATCTGAGAGACTCAGAGAAGATCAACTAAAAACACAGATAACTGGAAGGAGAGGGACATACACCCTGATGCAAAAAATCAATTTGAAAAAAGAGACTTGTAGATCAAATAAAACATAAGCATTGGAGTTTAAAGGAGGGGAAGTAGTTTAAAAGAGGGGATTGGCCTTCAAGGCCTCCGCCCTCAGCCTCCTTTCTATTTGGAAGTGAAGAGAAAGGGAGGTCTTACACTTAAACACCATAATGATTAGAGTGTTATAATTTAAACTGGAACTTCAGTGACTAAAGGTGTTAAATTTAACTAGAATTGTAAGCTGCTCCCATAACTTTCGTGCCTCTTAGCTCATGTTACAATTGTGTCTTGTTGATTAGGTTCACGTTCTTTCTCCCAAGAGTCATCAGAGCAACATGGACTGAAGAGACTTGCGGATGCTTGCCATCTCTTGCTGCTGAGTTTCCATCATAATCTTCTTTTGCAACATAGCCATTTCTTTTTTAACTTCATTTTGTGTCCCACTAAGTAGACTATCGTGATTCTTCTCCAAGTCCTCCAAACTCCTGAGGTCCTGCTCATACAATTGTCCAACCGTTTTCAGTCTCTGGTTCTGAACAATTCTGGATTGTTGAAAAACCTTTTGTTGTTGTCGCATTATACTCACCAATTTCTCTTCTGGCTCCTCAGCCTTCTTCAGATCTGTATCCCACTGCTGAAACACAGCCAGGAACTGCTCAGAAAACTCTTGGTTAAGTTTCTGCCTTTGCTCTTGCTGTGTTTTCCAAACATGTTTAATTTTCTGGCTACTGGATTTGAAGGAAGCCTTGGTATATATTTCTAGTCTTTTTCTCTTGGCAAGGAGGGCCTTGTTAATGTCAGCTCCAAATTTTTCCAGCATATTCTGTACTTCACTCCCATATCTTCCAGTATTTCTGAAGAAGACCTTTTTTTCCCACGCTTGTCAATTACTGGAATCTTTCCTGCGGGCGCCTCCTCCTCCTCCTCCCCCACCCCCCCCTCCGCGGTCAGGCTCCGGCCGCGCTCTTGTCCCAGGCTGCTCCTCCAGTGGCGCCTTCCCCGCCTCCCCCGGGTGCTTCCTGCCGGCGGGCACCACGCTGAACCCTGGCGGGGCTGCTGATCTCCTTCCCCGAGGCCGCCGCCTCTGCCTCTGAGGAAACTGGGCCCGCGCTGGAGAGCCTGGCGCGCCTTTGGAACATTATTTTAAATTTTTCGCTGTTGTTTTTCCTTTGGTGGAGGTTAGAGTTTTACCACACGTTTTCTTGCCCCCTGTTTTTGATATCGCTTTGTCTTATTTGTTTGAATGGCCTCCTGTTATTCTTTCTCTCCTCCTTTTCTGACTTTCTCTCTTTCAACTTGTTCCCTTAGTATTTTTTTATTTTCTTTTCCTCTAGTTTAATCTCTACTCCCTATTATTTGTCCTTTTACTAGTTTATCTTCTCTGTTATTTTTATCTAATGCCACTAATTCCCCTTTACTCCTTAACAGGACCTTTTACATTAGTCTTACCACATTCTTCACATCTTCCATTGCTTTAGTTCTTCATAGTCTAGTTCTTTTCTCCTTTTTCTTCCTACTTCCATACCAGTACCATTTAGCCTTATGAACCTGTAAGCAGTGAACTGTATCTCACAATGGCTAGTGAAAGGGGGTAAAATTACTCGATTGAGTGGATATTTTACTGATTTGTTTTAAATTTTATTATATAAATACAAATCTTATACTTTTGGTTAAAGGTGGCAAAGTATTGGTTATTACAGTTTGTCGTTTTCCAGGTTGAATTTGATGCTGTTGTTATTACTGCTTGTACTACTTCAGCGAAGGTGACATAGCTGTTGTGATCAGTCTTCCTTGTATGCCAATACTTGGATTGTCTGGGGGTCATAACCAATACTACAGTCCAGTACCAAAGAACTGGGTGCTAGGCCAAATAGGCTGTGATCTGTCATCCCTAATAAGCAGAAGAGGTATGATCCTGGGACAGACTCAAAAGCCAAAAGCCAGCTACACCTAGAAAATATCTCTAAAAGGTAGTCATTACCAGGCTGGGGATTTAGCTCAGTGGTTCTGCCGCCTGCCTCGCAAGCACAAGGTCCAGAGTTCAATCCCTGGTACAAAAATAAAAAGTAGTCATTACCTAAGAGGTCTCAATACTAGTAATAATGCTACCTATCATAAGCAATTTACAAACCTCAATGCAGAAAACAAATAAACAACAAAAAAACCCCAGAAAATGAGAAAACAGATGCAAGATGGAAAGCAAAATCCCTAACTCACCCAAAGCAAATCCAGGGGGCATTGAGGTGGAAGAAATCAAAAGGAACCCAGTTGAATTTTCTGAAATGCTAGCAGCAGAAGTAACAAAGCAGATGAATAAGTCTCTTGACAAAGTCAAAACATAATTACACAGATAAATGAAGAGATGATGACGATGACAGAGGAAATGGTTAGACGTGGAACAGAGGAGGCTTTACAAGGTCCAGGAGGGGCCAACTGGACACCAGACTGGGAGCAGCCTCGAGCTAGCTCCATCTGAGGGCTGCACAGGAACCGGGAGAGCAGTGTAGAGACAATCCCATACAAGGAGACACAGGCAGGCCACCCCGGAGACATCAAGAAAGATGCTAGCTGGAGACTGGCCCCAGCCCCCACATCTGGAGCCTAAGATCAGCCCCAAAGCCAGCACTAATCCTAATACAGACCTGCTGGGTTACATGGCACATTTTTGAGCTCTGACTCAGACACTACCACAGAGCCCTGGACACCAGAGGAATTTTATTATTTTTCTTGTTCTCTGTTTGTTTGATTGCTTTTCCTTTTTCTGTCTGGTTGGGGTTTTTTTCTTACATTTTTAAATTTCTTTAGGTTGTTTAGGGTTTTTACCTTTATTTTTGTTTTGCTCTCTTCATCTTCTTTCTATCTTTCCTCAACTATCTCTCTTAATATTCTATATCTTCCGGAGAGTGAACATCCCTATCTTTCTGGTTCAATTCAATTTCCTTTTGCCTTCTCCTTCGCTCTTTGTCTCCTGCTCTCTTCTCCAGTTTCTCAAAGCTTGGTGATCCTCCTTTGCCCTCCAGCCGTGCTCATTTATCTCTCTGTGTTGTCCCCTATGCCTCTTAAATTTCACACACACATGGTAAAACCACAGTACTAATGGGAAACCCATTGCATACAAGTTCCTGATTTATGTTGGATTTTGTTATGTAACTGCAGAGCTTGCTCCTATGGTTAAAGGTACCAAATTAATAGTTACCACAGTTTGTCAGTTGCTAGGCTGTGCCTGATGCTATTGTTATTGCTAATTAATAGGCAGGAAGTCACATCTGTTGTAACAAATTGTTCTCCCTTGTATGACAACACTGTGATTGTCAGGGGTCATAACCATCATCATAGTCCAGGACCAAAGGACTGAGTGCTGAGCCAAATAAATACCAACTACTGATCCTTAATAAACTGGAAAGGTAGGACCTTGGGATGGACACAAACCAAGAACCAGATACACCCAGAAGACATCCCTGAGGAATGGACATTTCCTAAGAAAGCCTCAATACTAGTGATAAAGCTACTTACCATAAGAAATCTGAAAGCAACAATACAGAAAACAAAATAAAATTTAAAAATAGAAAATGACAAGATGCAGAAGCAAAATGCAACCCCAGACCTCCAGCTCACCCAGGACAAGTCCAGGGGACAATGAGATAGAGGAAATCAGAAGCCACCCACCTGAGCTTTCTAAAATGATAATAGCAGAAGTTAAAAAATAATAGTACCATGGAGTTATAGAGAAAATAATCTCTCAGGTTAAAAAAAAAAGACATGATAATCAAAATGAAGGACATGCTCAATGAATCTAGAGGAGACACACATGAAAAATAGAGGAGCTTAGGGAAATGATGGAAACCATGATTCCACAAAATAAGAAAGAAATGAAATTCATGAAACTGATTCAGACAGACACCCAGGAGATTAAAAATTTCATTGAGGGCTGGGGATTTAGCTCAGTGGTTCCACCACCTACCCTGGAAGCACAAGGACCCAAGTTCGATCCCTGGTACCAAAAAAAAAAAAAAAAAAAAAATTCCATTGAAAGTATATGCAACTGATTGAAAGAAAGCAAAGAAAGAATATCAGATCTAAAAGACAGGATTATGGTTAGCAACCATGAAAAAAGATATTTCAGAGGAATTCAATATGGCTGAATAGAAGAGGAGTCACATTGGAGCTACTGAGAGAAAATCAGCTAAAAATACAGGTAATTAGAAGAAAGGGAGGGACACACATCCTGGTGCCAAAATCAGTCTGAAATAAGAGACTTGTAGATCAAACAAAACATAGGCATGGGACTTCATAAAACAGCACAGAGCCCACAGGGCTGCCAGCAGTGTTGCCCCACCAGTAGGCCAAGCAAAAATCACATGCTGAGAAGTCTCCAAGAAACTGATGGGCTGAAAAAATGCAGCTGACTCAAGCCATACAGGAGAGATTTGGGACATAAGGCCCTTTGCATCTTTTGCCTTCTTCCATGCAGAGGATACTGCAGCCTGGCAGCAGATTTCATCAGAACACACAGAAGTGGGTGACCAGAAAACTGCTCCCTCCCTGATGCACACCTCACCAGCCCCTCCTCATATTTTTTCTGTGCCATGTGACTTAGTAGCTATCTGGAAACCCTAGCGACACCAAAGTGAGGGACTGCAGCACAGCAGAGGCAGTGAAAGAAGTGAGTGGTGACCAGTGGCTTGAGAGAAAGATACAGACGAATGTATGAGGTTTAAACAGCCTTGGGAGGTTGGTGCTCAGCTGCTGGAAAGGAAACTGAAGGGCAACCAAGCACCCTTGGGCTTCATATGCGGCAGTGACAGCACTGCCCCAGCCTGTGATAAGTGGCAGGTTAGGATAGACAAGTGCCAATCGGTGTGGAACAGAGAAGGCAAGTTTGTAACATTACCTGCCCTGGACACTACCACACAACTGTGGGCGCCAGAGAAATTTTTCCTTTGTTGGTTTTGTTTCCTCTTTGAGGCTTTTTTCCCCCTCTTTGTTGTTTAGGTTTTCACCTTTACTTTTATCTCGTTCTACTCATTTTCTTGCTCTCTTTTCTTAACTATCTCTCTTGAGTTTATGATATTTTCATGTGAGTGAAAATCTTCTCTTGTCTTTCTGGTTCACTGCAATAATGTTTTTGCTTTATCCTTCATATTTTCTCTCCTGCCCCCTTCTCCAGTCTCCCAAACCTTGGGTGATCATTTGCTGTCCTCCAGCCTTCCCCCAACTACATTTCCCTTCATTTATTACTCCATTTTGTCCCCTACCCCTCTTAAATCCCACCCCCAAGATGGTAAAATCATTCCACTGTTGAAACTCATCGCATGCAAGATCCTGGTTCATGTTGGATTTTGTTATATAACTGTAGGTCTTGCTCCTATGGTTAAAGGTACCAAAATAATAGTTACCACAATTTGTCAGCTGCTAGGCTATGCTTGATGCTATTGATATTGCTAATTGTACTACTTTAGCCAGGATGTCATACCTGTTGTAACCAGTTTTTTCCTTCTATGACAACACTGTGATTGTCTGGGGCCATAAACATCATCATAGTCCAGGACCAAAGGACTGAGTGCTGAGCCAAATAAATACCAACTACTGATCCTTAATAAACTGGAAAGGTAGGACCTTGGGATGGACACAAACCAAGAACCAGATACACCCAGAAGACATCCCTGAGGAATGGACATTTCCTAAGAAAGCCTCAATACTAGTGATAAAGCTACTTACCATAAGAAATCTGAAAGCAACAATACAGAAAACAAAATAAAATTTAAAAATAGAAAATGACAAGATGCAGAAGCAAAATGCAACCCCAGACCTCCAGCTCACCCAGGACAAGTCCAGGGGACAATGAGATAGAGGAAATCAGAAGCCACCCACCTGAGCTTTCTGAAATGATAATAGCAGAAGTTAAAAAATAATAGTACCATGGAGTTATAGAGAAAATAATCTCTCAGGTTAAAAAAAAAAGACATGATAATCAAAATGAAGGACATGCTCAATGAATCTAGAGTAGACACAAATAAAAAAAAATAGAGGAGCTTAGGGAAATAATGGAAACCATGAATGTCCAACATAGGAAAGAAATGAAATCGATGAAACAGATTCAAACAGACACCCAGGAGATTAAAAATTCCATTGAAAGTATCCACCATAAATTCAATAAAGGTGAGGACAGAATTTCAGATACAGAAGACAGGATTGCAGTTTATGACCATGAAAAGAAAGATGTCTTTAAAATGCCAAGGGACCATAAAAAAAATCAACCTAACAGCTGCAAGACAATGCAAAGAAAAATAATACAATTTTGATCACAGTCAATGAGAGAGCTGAAGATAGTGCAAATGCCATTAAAAGGCTTTTCAAACAAGTAGTGGCAGAAAACTTCCAGAACATGGAAAAAGAATTTGACACACAAATAAATGAGGCATATAGAACTCCCATTACCCATGACCAATATAAATCGACACAAAGGTATATAATTATCAAGATTCCAGAAATTCAGCACAAGAACAGAAATTAAAAGCTATTAGAGAAAAGAACAAATCACCTATAAAGGACAGCCCATCAGAATCTCTGCAGACATCTCAATACAAACCCTTAAGTCAAGGAGAGCTTGGAGTAAAGTATTTCAGGTTCTGAAGGAAAACAACTTCCAGTCCAGATTGATATACTGTGCAAAACTATCTTTCAAAATTGATGGAGAAATGGGCCGGGGATTTAGCTCAGTGGTTTCGCTGCCTGCTGCACAAGGACCCGAGTTCAATTCCCAGTACCCAAAAAAAAAAAAAAATTGATGGAGAAATATGATTCTTTCATGACAAAGAACAACTGAAGAAATTTATGATCACTAAACAAGCTCTACAAAATGCCCTGAAGTATATTTTAGAAAGAGATAATGAAGTCCACAACCCCAAGAACACCACTAGAAAGAAGTCACCAGGCAGAGCAAGCAATTAAACAGAGGGAAAATTCAGAGAACCAACAACAGGAAAATAATATGACAAGGATAAGCCAATACATTTCAGTTATAACCATCAATATAAATGATCTCAACTCACCAATCAAAAGAAACAGACTGGCAGAATGGATCAAGAAACAAGATCCAACAATATGCTTCATACAAGAAACATACTTAACTCAAAAAGAAATTCATAGACTGAAAGTCATAGGATGGAAAACAATACTCCATGTGGCAGGAACCCAGAAAAAAGCAGAGGTAACTATTCTATTTGTAGACAAAGTGATTTTAAGCCAAGATTGATTAAGAGAAACAAAAAAAGTCAGTATATCTTTGTAAAGGGAACAATACAAGACGAAGAGATAAAATGATAAATATATATGCTCCAAATATCCGTGCACCCAACTATGTAAAACAAATATTAATGGGACATGAAAAATAAAATTAGCACTAATACAACTGTAATGGGGACCTCAATACCCCACTGTTGCAAATAGAGAGATCAACTAGGCAAAAAAAAACCCAACAAAGAAATATCAGAATTGAGCCAAACTGTGAACAAATGGACTTAGTGGATGTCTACAGAGTGTTCCATCCCACAACATCAGAATACACATTCATCTCAGCTGCACATGGAACATTCTCCGAAATAGACCACAGATTAGCTCATAGAACATCCTTAAATAAATACAAAGGAATTGAAATTATCTCCTGATATTATCTGACCCTAGTGGATTGAAATTGGAAATCAATGCCAAAAGAAATGACAAAAATTCCATAAACACATGGAAGTTAAATAACACCCTCCTGAACAACCAATGGGTCACAGATAAAATTAAAGAAGAAATTAGATAGTTTCTACAATTAAATGATAATGCTGATACAAAATACTGAAACATATGGGACATAATAAAAGCAGTCCTACCAGGGAAATTTATAGTAGTAAATTTCCATATCAGAAAAACAGAGCAAGTTCAAATAAACAACCTAATGTTGAACTTCAAACTTCTAGAAAAAGAAGAGCAAGTCAAGCCCAAAACTCATACAAGGGAGGAAATTATAAAGATCAGAGAAAAAATTAATGTAATTGAAACTAAGAAAATAATACAAAGAACCAATGAATCTAAGATTTGATTCTTTGAAAAATTGAATAAAATGGACAAAACCCTTCACCAACCTCATGAAAAAAAAGGAAAGAAAAGACTCAAATTCATGCAACTAGGAATGAAAAGGGTGAAATCACAATGAATCTTGCAGAAATCCAGAAGAACATCAGTACCTACTTTGAGAACCTGTACTCTAATGAGGTGGAAAATAAAGAAGAAATGGACACATTCCCAGATACATATAAATTACCAAAGCTGAATCAAGAAGATATAAAAATTATAAATAATCCAATATCACTCAATGAAATTGAAAATGTAATTAAAAACTTAGCAACAAAGAAAAGTCCATGTCCTGACAGATTCACTGCTGAATTCTTTAAGAACTTTAGAGATCTAATGCCACTACTCCTCAAACTCTTTAATGAAATTGAAAGGGAAGTAATACTTCCAAACTCATACTCAGAAGCAAGTATTAGCATCTCACTAAAACCAGAGAAGGATCTAACCAAAAAAAGAGAACTACAGGCCAATCTCCTTAATGAATATACATGCAAAAAATCCTCAATAAGATACTGGCAAACCAAATGCAACAAATCATCGAGGAGATTATACACCAGGACAAAGTAAGATTCATCCCAGGGATGCAAGGATGGTTCAACATATGCAAATCAATGAATATAATAACCATATCAACAGAGCCAAAGACAAAAATCACATGATCATCTCAATAGGCATAGAAAAAGCATTTGGCAAAGTTCAACATCCATTCATGATTTTTTTAAAAATCCTACAGAAAATTGGAATAGGTGGTCTTCATCTCACTCTGATAAAAGCCGTCTATGACAAACCATCAGTCAACATCACGCTAAATGGTCAAAAACTGAAAGCTTTCACTCTAAAATCAGGAACCAGACAAGGATAACCACTATCACCACCCCAATTCAACATAGGTGTGGAAACATTAGCCAGAGCAATCAGACAAGAGAAAGAAATAAAAGGAATAAAGATAGGAAAGGAAGAAGTGAAACTGTCATTATTTGCTGACCGTATGATACTTTACATAGAAGACTCAAAAAACTCTGCCAAAAGACTTCTAGACTTATTTGACAGATTCAGTAGAGTAGCTGGATACAAGGTATCCAAATAATGATAATTTAACTTCTTTGTTTCCTATCTTTATTTCTTTCTCTTGTCTGATTGTTCTGGCTAATATTTCTACACCTATGTTGAATAGGAGTGGTGATAATGGACATCCTTGTCTGGTGAAAGAAGTTAAATTATATTATTTACAGGCGACTTGATACTCTACATAGAAGATGCCAAAAACTCCACCAAAAGACTCCTAGATATAATAACCAAATTCAGTAGCATAGGTGATACAAAGCCAACACTTAGAAATCAATAGCATTCCTAAATAATACCACAGCAATATATGTGCACCCATGTTTATAGCAGCACAGTTTATAATAGCTAAAACTTGGAAACAGCCCAATTGCCCATCAACTGGAGACTAGACAAAGAAGATGTGATTTTTTAATAAAATGGAGTACTAGGGGCCGGGGATTTAGCTCAGTGGTTTCGCCGCCTGCTGCGCAAGCACAAGGACCCAAGTTGGATCCCCGGTACCCCCCCCAAAAAAAGAAGATGTGTTTTTTTTTATAAAATGGAGTACTACTCAGCCATAAAGAATGAGAAACTAGAGACATTTATAGCTCAGTGGATGTACATTGAGGCCATACTCTTAAGCAAAATAAATATAGCACACATGTGTAAATACCGAATAGTTTCTCTGGTGTGAGAAACTGAAAGTGTAAATAAGGATCAAAATGTATAATAGATAACATGAAATAGGAAGAAAAGGTCTAAAGGAATAGGGGAAATGGGAAGGGTAGGGGAAGGGAAAGAAGGGAAAGAAATAAATATGTGAAAAGGAAAAAACAGAAACAAAGTCCTTGTAAATAGGGAGGGGTAGAGGGGCTGAATGGAGGGCAGGGGAATGGGGAAAACAATAAGAACCAAGATGGATCATGTAAAGGTACAAGATCCCAATAATGAATGTTATCATATTGTATACGTAAAATGTACCAATAAACTTAACGAATAAAAAAAATTTTTTAAAGACAAGACTGAGTTTTAAAAAAATCAATAGCATTCCTATACACAAGTGAAAAACTCACTGAGAGAGAAATTAGGGAAACAATACCTTTTACAATAGCATCCAAAAAAATGAAATACTTAGGAATCAATCTCATAAAGGAAGTAAAAGATCTTTAGATTGAAAATTACAGTATTCTGCAAAGGGAGATCAAAGAGGATATCAGAAAATGGAAAGATATTCCTAGTTCTTGAGTAAGAAGATCCAACATAGTGAAAATGGCCATACTCCCAAAATTGTTCTACAAATTTATTACAATCCCAATCAAAACAACATTAGAATGCCTCACAGAACTAGAGAAAACATTCCTAAAATTCATTTGGAACCAGAAGGGATCTAAAATAGCAAAAACAATTCTGGGCAACAAAGGCAAGGCAGGGGCATCACAATCCTTGACTTGAAGTTATATTACAGAGCTACTGTGGTTTTTTTTTTTTTTAAAAAAAAGCATGGAGGGGCAGGGATTTAGCTCAGTGGTTCCACTGCCTGCCTTGCAAGCGCAAGGTCCCAAGTTCAATCCCCGGAACCAAAAAAAAGCATGGTATTGCAAAAAAAGACTTGAGGTTCAATGGAACAGACTAGAAGATGCAGAAACAACCCCAAACACATTCAGCCACCTTATTTTTGACAAAGGGGTCAATCATGTTTACTGGAAGAGAGATAGCCTCTTTAATAAGTGGTGCTGGAAAAACTGGCTTTCCATATGCTGAAGACTAAAACTAGACCCCTGTCTCTCACTATGCACTAAACTAAAATTAAAATGGATCAAAGATCTAAATATTAAAACAGAGATGCTAAATCTTCTGGAAGAGAGAATAGGTAGAACTCTTGAAGACATAGATGTAGGCAAAGACTTCATGAGTAAAACCTCAGTCATATGGGAACTAGCACAAAGACTCAACAACAGAGATCTCATCATATTAAAAGGCTTTTGCACAGCAAAAGAAAGCACCAACAGAGTGAAAATACAACTCACAGAGTGGGAAAAATTTTAGCCAGTAATTCCTCAGACAAAGGACTAATATCTAGACCATATAAAGAACTGAAAAACATCAAACCACCCAAATTTAAAGACCCAGTCCAAAAACGGGAGTCTGATATGAATACATACTTCTCTGTTGAAGAAATACAAATGGTAAATAAGTATATGAAAAAATATTCTACATCACTGGTCATTCAAAAGATGCAAATTAAAACAATGCTGAGATTTCATCTCGCTCCAGAAAAAAATGGGTATGATCAAGAAATCAACCAAAAACAAATGCTGGTGGGGCTGTGGAGGAAAAAGGATCTCTTCTCACTCTTCATGGGAGTGTAGACTGGTGTAACCGCTGTGGAAATCACTGTGAATATTCCTCAAAAATAGGATTAGAGGTCCCATTTGACCCAGCTATTCCTCTTCTGAGTATCTTCCCAAAAGAATTAAAAGCATCATACCACAGCAATATATGTGCACCCATGTTTATAGCAGCACAGTTTGTAATAGCTAAATCTTGGAAACAGCCCAAATGCCCATCAATTGATGAATGGATAAAAATGATGCAGTTTTTAAATATAATGGAGTGCTACTCAGCCATAATGAAGGATAAACTTGTGACATTTATAGGCAAATGGATGCACCTTGAGACTATACTCTTCAGTGAAATACATTGAACACACATGTAAGTATCACACTGTCTCTGGTGTGAGAAACTGAAAGTGTGAATAAGGGTCAAAATGCATAGAAGATATTATGGAATAGGAAGAAAGTGTTCAAAAGCAAAGGAGAACTAGGAAGGGGGAGGGGACGGGAAAAGAAAAAATGAGAAATGAAGAATAAATTAGAAACAAAGCTTTTGTAAATAAGGAGGGAAGAGAGATTGAAGGGAGGGGAGGGGAATAGGGAAAAAAGAGGTATCAAGATATATCATGTACAGATACAAATTCCCTACGATGAATGTGATCAGTACGTATATCTAAATTGTATCCATAAAATTAATTTTTAAAGCCTTCTAGATTTAACAACCATATTCAGTAATGTAGCAGGATACAAAATCAGCACTCAAAAATCAATAGCATTCCTGTACATAAATAACAAACTCACTGAGAGTGAAATTAGAGAAACAACATCTTTCACAATAGCATCCAAAAAATGAAATACTTAGGAATCAATCTAATGAAGGAAGTGAAAGACCTTTACATTGAAAACCACTATAGTCTGAAAAAGGAGAATGAAGAGGATATCAGAAAATGGAAAGATATCCCTTGTTCTTTGAGTAGGAAGAACCAATATAGTGAAAATGACCATACTTCCAAAGCTGTTATACAGATTTAATGCAATCTTGATCAAAATACCAAT
>NW_004624901.1:2113419-2131767 GCF_000247695.1 Heterocephalus glaber
TTCGAAAAACCAACTCTTCAATTCATTGATTTTTTTTTGTATCATTCTCTTAGTCTCCATTGCATTGATTTCTGCTCTTATCTTTATAATTTCCTCCCTTGTACAAACTTTGGGTTTGTCTTGCTCTTCTTTTTCAAGGAGGTTGAGGTTCAGCATTAGGTTGTTTATTGGAGCTCTCTCTGTTTTCCTAGTATGGGGATTCACTGGAATGAATTTCTTGAGAGAAGATGCCTAGAAGAGGAATAGCTGAGTTGAATGAATTTTCTTTTAGTTTTTTAAGGAATACTGATTTCCACTGGGGCTGTACTAGTTTAAATTCCTACCAACAATGTAAAAGGGTTGATTTTCACACCAGCCTAGCCACCATTCACTATTATTTGATTTCTTGATGTCATTGTTTTCTGGAGTAAGATGGAAACTCAGTGTTGTTTTGATTTGCATTTCTCTAATAGCCAGAGATGTTGAACATTCCTTCATGTATTTATTGGCCATTTGTACTCTCTTTGTACTTCTTCTTCTAAGAAGTGTCTATTCATTTTAGTTGTCCATTTTTTTGATTGGGTCTTTTATTTGGGGAAGTCTAATTTTTTGAGTTCTTTATATATTCTAGATATGAGTCCTCTGTGTGCATAGTGGCTGGCAAAAAACTTTCCCCACACTGTAGGTTGTCTCTTCACCCTATTGGCTGTTTCCTTTGCTGTGCAGAAGCTTTTGAATTGTATGTAATCCCATTTGTTGATTCTTGATGTAATTTCTTGTGCAGTTGGTGTTCTGTTCAGAAAGTCTTTGCCTACGCCTATGTCTTGAAGGGTTTTACCTTTTCATCTTCCAGCAGGTGTCTCTGTTTTAACATTTAGTTCTTTGATCAGTTTTGATCTTAGTTTAGTACATGATGAGATATAGATCTACATTCAGTCTCCTGCATGTGGATAGCCAGTTTTCCCAGCCTTATTTATTAAAGATACTACCTTTCCTCCAGCATGCATTTTTTATCCTTTTGTCAAAGATCAGATAGCTGAATGTGCCTGGGATTGTTAGAAAAAGAACACTTTTTGTGTAACGCCATTAACCATTTCCCCAGCAGAAGCAGTAAATCCTGCTCTGGAGATGAGGTCAGCATTTGGAAGATTGATTTTGCATAATCCTTCTCCACTTCCGGCTTCTCAGGTCCTGGACCTAATTACACATCCCCATGAGGTTCCAGGTATCCTATCAGTAGACTTCTGCTCCACCCTTCTGTGGAGAAATGGGCTGCACAAGCAATGCCCCTGAAATCTCTTTTCCAGCAGTAATTTTCCACCCAGGCACCCATTCAGATACCTACTAGAATTTCCTCTCATCATTCTTTCCCATCTCTCCCTCACTCATTTCTGAACACAAAAACATGTTTGTGATGCTTCATTGCAAGAATAACCACAATTGCCATTTCTGCTTGTTCATGGTAGTAACACATAATTATTCTTTTATCTTAATCTCATGCCTCATTAATAGCACAACTATTGCAGCCATTATTAATTGCTATGAAGTCATTGTCTTACATCTCACAGTGATATAATGAACCAGGCCCTCCCAGAAGATTTGGCTCAGCTCATGGATGCTATCAGTTTATGGCCACATCCTTCCCTTTTTCTTTCCTCCTTTCTCATCATAAAAAAGACTTGGTGGGGCCGGGGATTTAGCTCAGTGGTTCCACCAACTGCCTCACAAGCGGAAGGACCTGAATTTGATCCCCGGTACCAAAAAAAAAAACTTGGTACACACACACACACACACACACACACACACACAACTTTCAAAACAGCAGCTAGAGGGCCAGGGCCAATCTCCTACGTACAGCAATGACAGTTGTCCTGCCCCACATCATGGATGTTGCCCGTCACAACTCAAACAGAGGAAGTGACATTTGAGGAAAAAAGGAGGGCACAGGGGTGCACATCTGTCATCCCAGCTACTTGGAAGGCTGAGGCAGGAGGTTTGCAAATTTGAGCCCAGCCTGGGAAACTTACAGAGACTCTGTCTCAAAATAAAAAAATAGAAAAGATTTGGGATGTAGCTCAGTGTGAAGGCCCTGGGTTCAATTCTCAATACTGAAAAGAATAAATAAAGAAATGCTATCTGGGAAGTGAAATACTGCTTGTTCTTAGACAAAAGAAACTTTCCTAGGTGTTTTAATACATTAACCCCTCTCAATTCACCATCTCTTCTTTATGGATGAGGAAACTGAGTCAAGAGGTTTCACTATCTGTATCAACTGAGGTCAAGAATCCAACTCAGACAGGTGGATTGCAAAGCATATATCCTCTAGCATTAGGCTCCACTGTACCTGCTATTTGATTATCTGCTTGCCACAGATAATGCATCCTTTCCACCAACACACTCATCCCCTATACTATGTGTGCATGCGCGCAAGCACACGTGCATGTGCATGCACACACACACACACACACACACATTTATAGTAAATTAGCAAGGACTGGAACAACATGGAGATCCTTCCCAGGAGATGGACCAGAACAGAGAAAATGGCCAGGGAGGGTAACTTGGTCAAAGTCAGAAAGAAAACTGTTTTTGCTCTCAGACCTGTGTTCGTTCCTCCAGAGTAGTTTTGGCTAGCACATTGATTCCACTGAGCTCACATAACCTTCTCAGGGTGGACTTGCAGAGTAGCCAAGCCCTTCTTTCACTTCTTCATCACTGACCTGACCCCTTTACTATGGAGCAAGGGAAGGAAGAGGACTTAGGAGGGTGAGTTCAGAGAGTTGCATTCAGAATCCAACGTACCACTTACAGCCAACTTATGTGGCATTTATGCACAAAGAAGTACTGCTCTGCTATAAAGAAGGATAAACTTGAATCATTTGTAGGGAAGTGAATGAACTTTGAGACCATAATGTTAAGTGAAATAAATCAGATGCACAAGGTTAAACAGCACATGGTTTCTCGTGTATGAGAAACCCCAAGTAAATTAAAGATCAAAATACAAGATAATAGAAAACAGGGAAATAGATCTATTCCAAATGAAAAGGGACCAAGAGATGGAGGGAGGAGGGAGGAATAAAAGGGGAAAGGGATGTAAAAAGAAGTATGATGTGTCATGTACGTGTGCCAACTCCCCACATAAATCCAATCATATGCACTGTAAACAGGCACTAATAAAATTTTAAATTTTTAAATTTTTTAAGAGCCAACTTAATTTTTTTATCGTACTGGAAATTGAACCTGTGGTCTTCTCACTGAGCCACATCACTAGCTCTTTTTTATTTATTTATTTTTTAATTTTGAGACAGGGTCTCAGTAAGCCCCTGAGTTGTCCAGGCTGGGCACGAACTTGCGATCCTCCTGCCTCAGCTTCAATTGTCCTTAACCCTCTATTTCCTCTGTACAGTCACACAGTTATTGAGAGTTTTTTGAGTTTTCATGTTTCAAATGTTCCTAAAGGATAGACAGCATCCCTTAATCTAGCAACTCAGGTACGTGAAGTCAGGGTAAAGGACTATTTTGTTTTACCTGAAATGTAGGTACTTTGTGTTATTGGTTGACACACTATATATATATATATGTTTTATACATATTTTGTTTTGAAAAATAACATGTGTGATAAATGTGTGAGGTTATAAACATGTCAGTTACTCTGATCTGATCATTATAAATGCATGTATTATAATGTCACACAGTAACCCATACATAGGTACAGTTATTATGTTTCAGTTAGAATTTTTATGTATTTTTAGAAAGGTAACATGTTGTATGCATTCCTTACCTTGCCAAGAAATAAGCCCCCCTCTGCATGAAGCTGAGTTGAGAGAATATACACAATTTTTTAAAAAAATACAGGACGGGATTTGGCTCAGTGGCACCACGCCTGCCTTGCAAGTGCAAGGTCCTAAGGTCCTAAGCTCAATCCCCGGTACCAAAAACAAAATCCAAGCATGCTGGTGCCTCAGGGGTCTGAGACAGAAGAATTGCCTTGAGCTCAAGGCCAGCCTGGGCTACATAGGCAGACCCTGTCTCAAAACAAAAATACATGCAAGTGGAAATCAAGATTTTCAGGGTTGGGGGTGCAACTCAGTGGCAGAGCACTTGCCCAGCATGTGCAAGGAGGTGAGTTTGATTTTCAGCACTACAAACAAAAAGGTTCTTTAGATCAAGATTTTCATTCCACAACATATAACTACAGTAATACTGTCATTACTACTAGTAATGACTGCTACTAATAAACATTTTTGGATTTTTTACTGTGAATGTGTGTCAATAAATACCAGAAGGAATAAAATACCAGAAAAATAAAATACAGTGAAATATAATGCTCTAAGTGGATGTTTGAAAAAGTCACAGCTGCACAGCTGCCCTCCTTGTTTACTGCAACTGGCTGGCTTGCAAAACTTTGATACATACACTCAAGGGAAGGCAGGAGTGCCTGGGGCACTTGGGCGTCTTCCCAGATGGGCAGACAAAATCCTGATTGACGAGATGCCACCTCATCTTGCTGGTGTCGAGAGTTGTTTACCCTCCAAGGGAACCTGGGGTGGTGGAAAGTTGCCAGGAGTCTTTGAGCAGCAGGATGATGAGAGCTCATGACTCAGGCAGAGGGAGCTACAGAGGTCACAACCCGAGATGCAGATGGAATCATGGGCCAGGGACAAAAAGATGAGAATCCAGGCACCAGGCAGAGAAAGGACTCTAGGGCTACAAAGATAGATTTGCAGATGTGCCTGGGGTGAACATGAGCAGTCTGGGAGTGGGACCATTTTCCACCCCTGTGTGAAGGCAGGACAAACCCACTCCAGCAATGAATGTCAAGAAAATGGCACCCAGGAGGTCCGTGGGTGTTCAGGGAGGTCTCCCCTCACTCTGACATAAAGGAAGTCAGTTTCAGGCCTAAGTGATATTGAGCTTTCTTTAAATAAGTAATAGGTTTTTATTTCATTTTTGATTCACAAATAATCATATATATTTATGAGATCCAATGTGATGTTTTGACACACGCATACAATGTGGAATCGTTGAATCAAGTTAATTACATATCCAGCCCCTCACTTATTTTTTTCTTGGTGAGTCATTAAAAGTTTACTCTTACAGGCCAAGGATTTAGCTCAGTGGCACTGTGCCTGCCTCTCAAGCACAAGGTCCTGAGTTTGAACCCTGGTACTGGGGGTAAAAAAAAAAAGGTCACTCATAGAATTTTGAAATTTAGAATACATTATTACTCATGGTCACCCTACTGGGCAAAAGAGCTCACAAACTTATTCCTTCTGTCTAAATGAAATTTTGAATGTAAATTAGTAAAGCCATTATGGAAAAACAGTATGGAAGTCCTCAAAAAACTAAAAATAGAACTAACGTGTGATCCAGCAATCATGCTACCAAATACATATTCAAAGGAGATGAAATTAGTATGTCAAAGAGACACCTGCACTCCCATGTTCACTGTGGCACTATTCGTAACAGCCAAGAAACAGAAGCAACCTTGCTGTCCAGGCATGGGTTAATAAATACAGAAAATATGATTTATACACACGATGCAATTATTCAAGCTAAAAAAAAGAGAGAGAAAAGGAAATCCTATTGTTTGAGTATGAACCTGGAGGACAGTATGTGAAGGGAAGTAAGCCAGGCACAGAAAGACAAATGCTGCATGATCTCACCCACATGTGGAGTGTGAAGAGTCAGACTCTCAGAAGCTGAGCATAGAATGGCGCTGACTAGGAAGTAGCACCAAGAGCAGGAAAAGGAAAATGCTGGTCAAAGGGCACAACAAGCCGTGCTAAATTCTTGATGTTGAGGTGGTATTATTCCCAGAATGTAACTGTAGGGTTAAGGAGCAAGAGTGTCAATTGCTCACTACTTACAAACATTTTTGAATATTTTCTCCATGCTCTGCTGGGTGCTGATTCTACATGACGTGTGTGGCCCATCCTCTCCCCAGTCAACTATCTTGTGAGGAGGGAAGACCTCAAAGAAGCATCATAAGAGCAACATGACTGCCTAGAAGTCCCAAAAGCTGTGCACATGGGATCCAACCTGATCCAGGGAGGGCTGAAACATAGCTCCCTGTAGACACTGAATTTCACCTGAGATCCAGTTAATCTTTCAACCACCAAGAGTTGCGTGATTCTCTGGCTCAGCATTCCTCAATGGCTCCCCAATGTTGATAGATTAGGGATCAAATCATTTCACTTTGCCTAGAATTACCCTGGCTTTTTAGTGCTGAAAGCCCCACATACCAGGTAACACTAGTCCTGGGCAAACCAGGATGGTTTGTCACACTTTGACCCAGCCAGTGAAGACTCCCTACAGTGGCTCCAGGACCCTTCGTGATCCTACCCTCTCCTGGACTCCCTTCTCCCCATCTGGACTTAGCTCTCATCACCACCACTCCTTACACTGTGTTCTCTGGCCACACAGCAGCAGCATGGAGCCTTACAGCTACAAGCTCTCTCCCTCACTCTGCTATTGCCCGTGCTGGGGTTTCTCTGCATGGCTGCCTTCCTGGGTGCTCAACTGGGGAGCACCTTCTCATACCTTGAGCATCCAGGGAAATGCACCTCTCCTAGAAAGCCAGCTTATAGCCCCACAATGCACTACTGTGCATTCCTCCATGGAGACCTTAAAACAAGATAATTTTCCTCTGGCAATTCAATTGTCCAATAACTTTGATTAATATAATTAATCAGTTAGATTAGTTAATCAAGGGTTTTTTTCCCCCTGTACTGAGGTTTGAATCCAGAGCCTTTAAACTGAGCTACGACCGCAGCCCTTTTATTAAATTTCTTAAGACAAATTCTCATTAAATCACTAAGTTGCCTAGGGTGGTCTTGAACTTGTGATCCTCCTGCCTCAGCCTCACAGAGTGCTAGGATGACAGGCACGTACCACCACAGCAGACTAAAATAGTTGATTAGTTAACTCCAGCCCATGATGACACCTTTTTTTTCATGCACCAACAGTACAAACATGTGTCTCATCAGAGGACTCAGGAACCCCTCGGGTCTCATCATCAATGGGCTGAGGAGGAATCAATGAGGTACACCCCTGCCATCCTCCACTGTGGGAGATAACTGGACATCCCAACACATTCATCCACCCAGCTTTACCACCCTAGACACTTGCTATGTGCCTGGCTCCAAGTGAAATGCTCAAATGTGGCCCTCACCCCCAAGGACCAGCCTGTCTGGACCCATGTCCCTCCCTGCAGAATGGCTGCCTGCGGAAAAAATTCTTCAATCCTGGGCTTCCATCAGGCCAGTTCTTCCCAACTCCATATCCAGTGGTGCCATATTGGTAGCTTGTGATGAGCCACATGGAGTAATTAGTCCAGGGAGATTGGTACACTCTACAAATGAATGTATATTTTTGCTCTTTATTGTTTGGGGTTTTTTTTTTAGTTTCCTGTTGCTTTGTTTCCAGAGATCTGGGTGATAGATATTTTCTAGCACACCACTAGAGACACCCCTGTAATAATATAGAAAGCATAGGTCCTCAATGGGAGTGGTATCACCTGTTTCCAATTCCTTCTTCTAAGGTCCACTCTTCTTAGCTGAACAGATCCTGTGAAAGATATTTTTAAAAACCAAAGTTTCAAAGAGGGACAAAGTGGCAGAAGCCCAGTTTAATTAAAATGTTTAACATAGGGTAAGGGTGGAATGTTGGGTCTAATTTAATTCAGCGTTTCTCTGGTTTTGGTTTCTCTTCCAATGAAAAATGTGTTTTTATACCGTTGTAGAATTGGGTGATATCATGTCTCCCAACCTCTGCAGGTGATTCCATGACTTCCCAGGTGTGTCGTTCTATCCTCTTCTAGAATAGTCAGATCTTATCCTGGGTCATTATGAGGAGACCACACAAGGTATGTTGTGTTAAAAAGATATGTTCTTGAGGGCCAGAGGGGTTGAAGGGAGGGCAGGGGAATGGGGAAAAAATAAGAACCAAGATACATCATGCAAAGGTACAAGTTCCCAATGATGAATGTAACTGTATTGTATGCCTAAAATGTACCAATAAACTAATGAAAAAAAGATATGTGCTTCCCACACACAGCCCAATAGCCCCCAAGTCTACTCCAGCATGAATCATATGGCAGGGCCGGGGATTTAGCTCAGTGGATCCACCACCTGCCTTGCAAGCTCAAGGACCCAAGTTCGATCCCCGGTACCAAAAAAAAAACCAACCAAACAAAAAAACAATCATATGGTAGGTGTGTCATTAATACAATGAGTCACTTTGGTGATCCATAGTGATAGAGAAGATAGAGAAGGAAAAAAGGAGAAAATGACATGAGCTTGTCATCTCTACTAGGATTAAGCTCGTGTCAGTTTTATTTACCAAGGTTGACTCGACATCTGACACAATCCTTAATAAATATTTGTTGAACAAATATTCTAATGAATGAGGAGGAGAACTATGAAGAGGAAGAGACAGAAAAGAAGAAAATATAGTGTGTCTCCTACACACCAGGCAGTAGCATTGCTGTGTGCTTTATGTACATGATACCCTATGAATTTCCCCCAGAAGCACCCTAAAAGATACATGGTGTCATCTACTTTTTTCACCCAGGGAAACTGAAGCTTAGTAAGGATATCCTGTACCATTTAAAAAGGAAAATGAATTAGTAAAGCCTTTTGGGGAAGAAAGTTGGCAGTCAGAATATATCAAAGATTTTAATGTCTAAGCCTTTGGAACTGCTCCTATGGAAAAGGCTCAATCTGGTGCCTAAAGATGTATGTACAAATTACTCATGGGGAAAAATTGGAAATACCTGAAGTGTTCATTAGCAGAGGCATGACCAAACAAATTGCTGTACACTCATACTATGAAATATTGTGCAGCCTACACAACCATGCAGTTGCTTGAGTGCTGAAATGACCAAAATGAAAAAGATGGAAAAATATCAAATGTTGGCATTGAGTTAGAGTCCTCATTCACTGCTGGCTAGACAGTAAATGCAAGACACTCCTTCGGAAAATTTTGGCAGTGGCTACTCAATCTATGTGTGTACATTGCCTGTGATTCAGCAGTTCCACTCATAAATGTGTATCCAGCAGAAATCCATACATCTATTCACCAAAAAGTACGCATTAAAATAAAAGACGAATAATAGGAAGTAAGGAGGAAGATCTTCTGCAAATGGTAAGGGAACCAAGAGATGAAAGGAGGGAGAAAATGGGAAAAAGAAGGGGACTTAAAAAGACTTAGATTGTGTTATGTACATGTACCAACTTTCTCAGATGAATGTAATCATTATATACTGCAAATATGTACTAGTAAAATTTTTTAAGAATTATACGTGCATAAATCCATAGCTCATAATATAAAAACTAGAAGCAACCCAAGTGCCTGTGAGTATCAGATTGAATAAATAAGCTGTGGTATATTCACATAATAGAATACTATAGGAAGCATACATGTTCAAGGGTAGCCACCTCACCCAATCTGAAGGGACAAAAATAATCTCACTCTTTCTATGTCTAATACACAGATATACAGAAACACAAACAGTATAAAGATGATATCCATACAGATGGAATTATGGAACAAATATAGACAGACAGAGATAGAGAAGGAGAGAGATGAGGAAAAAATGAACACACATATAAAAGGAGAAAGAAAATAGAGACAGAGAGATGGATACAGAAGAGAATGATGGATGAATTGAATGAGAGATAAAAAAAAGACAGGGTAGAACAATGATGGATAGATATACAGATAGACCAAACAATGGATAGATGGATGCATGGGTGTATAGATGGATGGATAGATAAATGTGATATATCTATAGTATGAAATTTCATGCATGACGACTACAGGACAATGTCTATGATGACTTGTAGGTGGCGATAATGAGAAAATTGAGAGACATTGCTATAAAAATAATTAGATTTTAAAAATACTAAAGACACATGCTAACAATGATTGAGTTTCACAAACATAATGTTGACTGATCCAAACCAGACACAAAAGACAACATATTGTGTGATTCCATTTATATGAAGTCCCAGAAACAGAAAAAAAAATCTGTAGTGTTCTCTATTAGGATAGTGTTTAGAGATGATAGTGGTCAGAAGGAAACAGAAAGGAAGGAAATTTGGAGGCACAAGGTTGGTTATATTCTTTTCCTTGGGCAGGTGCTGGTTGGAGACATTCAGTTCATGAAAATTCACTGAGCCACACACTTAAGACTTGTGCACTTTTATGCATGTAGATTTTTTTATTAAAAATAAAACAAAGTTTCTTAACAAAATAGAGAATAGCAACAGTTAATACACTGTGTGCCATACTGTTTAAAGAATAGCCAAAATGTCACTCAGAATACAGGTCTTAGACAAAAAGATAGAGAAATAGAGGGTAGGGAGAAGTTCAAATAATTCCCCAAATTCTCTATTCCATTGTTTCAAAAATATTTTATATAGGTGCTAATTTGTTTCATGTATACTACTCATTTCTCTTAGCTCATTGAAAAGAAAGTTTTGTGCTGTTATCTGCAGGCATTTTTCAATGACATTTTAGAGGTTGTTTGGGGGCTTTTTGTGCTACTGGGCATTGAACCCAGGGACACACTACCACTGAACTATACCCCCCGCCCTTTTTATTTTTTATCTTAAGACACAGTCTCCTAAAGTTGCCAGGCAAGAGTCTCACTTGACATCTTCCTGCCTTGGCCCCTGGGTAGCTGAGATTACAGGTGTGCATCGCCAAGTCCAACTAAAAAGTTTTCTTAAAGAACAAAAAACACTGGGGCTGGGGATTTAGCTCACTTCTGAGCTTCAGCTTAGTCACCACCTGCCTCGCAAAGCACAAGGTCCTGAGTTCAATCCCCAGTACCAAAAACAAAAGAACAAAAAATATGATTTTGTTCCATAGGTACTGACAAGGGATGATGACCCAGACATAAAATTAGGTGAACAAAACAAGTAACAGAGCAATTTGGTAAAATGACCCCATGTATACAAACAACAGCTGATAATGTGCAAGTTAATACAAAGGTAAGAACTGAAAGGAAAATGCTTAGTCTTGTGTCTGTGTTATCTCAAAGCAAAGGGAAGAATTAGAGGTGTAGGAATGGTCCGGGTGTGTTTAAACATCCCTGTATTGTTTGAATATTCCACTCCTAGAAAAGGAATGAAAACACATGTTCACACAAAAACATGTACATAAATGTCTGTAATAGCATTATTCAAACAGCCAAATTATATTTATTCATTCACAAAATGGAAAATAACACGTAGTCATGGAAAAGGAATGGAGTAATAATATGCACTGCCACCTGGATGAACTTTAAAGATATGGAACCAGATATAAAGCACAACATATAATAACATTTTTTCCCATGAAACACCCAGAACAGAGAAATCTATAGAGATAGAAGTTACACTGGTGGCTGCCTGGGGCTGAGAGGGTTCGGGCCATAGCTAAAGAGTGCAGGGTATCTTTCTGAGGTGATGATAATGTTCTGAACCGGCCTCACTCTGTAAATATCCTAAAGCCATTGAATAGGACCCTGTAGGTGGGGGAGCCATATGGAATGTGAATAATATCTCATGAAGGCGGCTGGCATAACATTTAAAAATCACAAAACAAAATTCTGAAGAAGAATAGAGGAGGAACCCCACGGGAAGAAAAGAGAAGGGCTGAGGTGACAGTGGAGCATCAACGGCAACTGGGCCAAAGGGTCGGATCCTCCTGGGTTCAGATGTCCACTGTGCCAGTCACTGGTGGTGTGGCCTCAAGCGGTCACGTGATTTTACCACATGAACCTAGGGTTCCTCATTTGCAAAGTGGGGGGGACAATGGTGACCACTCAGGGCTCCTGAGGACGTGACATGATGATAAGCCAGTGAAGTTGGTGTCATCTTCCCCTGGAGGTGGAGGGGGAAATAGGCAGGGCGGTAGGAATGCTGGGTGCCGATGAGCCGAGCCTAGAGTGCCGGTGGATGGTCTTGTGGCTGGTTTGGCACCACGCTCTGGCTTACTCGGATTCTCTGCCCCAGCGTCTTTAGCCAGGGGACATCAGCAGAGCCCTCCTGTCACTCACTCCATGGGCGTTTGACTCTATTTCAACACCAAGGCTGTGCCGAGGGTGTGTCCCTCTCATTGTGAGGTTGTGTGAGTGACAGAAGACTCACTGGCAATAAAAGGAACTGATAATTGTGCTATTTCACAGTCAGGCCTCTCGGGAGAACCTGGGGAGATCCGGCACTGTCAGCCCCTTCTCAGGGATCAGCACGTGGATCCAACTCCTCCTCAAAGCCCAGCCCCAGACCAGCAGATAGGAGAGCAAGAAGCTTCAGCTTGGCCTTAAGGAACAACTGTGTCTACAGCCGGTGAGTGATGTGGCCACTGTCACCTCTTCCTCTTCCACCTCTCCTTGTTGCACACAGACACACACACACACACACACACACACACACACACCTGTCGTTCATGAATGGATTTTCTCACCAGTTCTGGCAGAACTGAAGAAATTTCCATCATTCATCCACCCATCTCTCCAGGCTTTCTTTCATTTGTTCATTTATTATTTGTTTATTCAATAAATTCTCCCCAGCACCACCTCCATGCCCACTGTTGGAGACAGAGATGAAGGTGCCAGGCTTTCACTCTTGAAATCTGAGCTGCCAGTAAAGCCAAGAGAATGAGAATCAAAAACACTGCTATTCTATAAAGCACATGTCACGTCCTCATAAAATTGTGTCTACCTATAAATATATCTGCCTTGCGATCTTTCTATGTGCATATAACCACAAAGAGATGATGAATGTGATTGATATTCAGTGAGTAGTTTAAAAAAGATTGCTGCTATAAAGCAAGTATAAACAAGCAGCAGTGCAGGGATGAGGGGAAGGGAGAAGCTATGTCCAGGGCATAAATTGGAATCACAGAACCTACCTTGATTTGCCATTGCTGTGAAGCACCTAACACTCTTCCAAGGTCTTTCCTCAGGAAAACTGAGTCTCAGAAGAGGAGTGAAATGCTTCAGCACTCACAGCTAGGAGAAACGAGCACTTGATTCTGGTGTATCTGGTTCTAGAGCTGTGCTCCCTCCACTTTCTCCTTCACAACATCTGGTTCCTCTTTCTTTGCTCTGTGTGCGTGTGTGTGTGTGTGTGTGTGTGTGTCTAGACAGAAAGATTTGATGTTCATTTCTCTCATACACTAATGCTACATATGAACAAAAAGAATGTCTTATGTACTATGTTCCCAGTACTTAACAAATAATAGATTACCAGGAAGTATGTGCTAGAGAGGTGGGTGGTGAGTGGATGGATGGATGGATGGATGAATAAGCAGATGGATGGATGGATGGATAAACAGATGGATGGATAAGTAAACAGATGGAGGGATGGATAAATGGACGGATGGGTGGTTGGTAGATGGGTGGTAGATGAATGAATGGGTAGTTGAACGGATAGGTAGATGGGTTGATTATGTGGAAAGACAGCTGAATAAGTGGGTGTATAGATGGTGAGTGATGGATAAGTGACTGGATGAATTAATGGGTGGATGGATGGATAAATGGATGGATGATAGAAGCATGAATGGTGGATGGGTGTCTGGGTAAAGAGATGAGGAAACGGTAGACGCATGAATGGTTGGGTGAGTGGAGACAAGGACAGATGGAGACGGTATGGCAGACGTCACTCCACCCACATCATCAAGCAGGGCTCTCCTCTGGCAATTCCAGGCTGATGAAGAAGAAGTGACAAAGTTAGATGGGAAAATGCCAGAAGTCTTTCTGTTTAGCCAGAGAGCAGAACTCAGAGAAAAGAAGAGAGAACTTTAATAGATGTTCAGTTTCAAAGCAAAGAGACCTCTTCAGTCTCTCAGAGACCCACCAGGATAGCTTCAAAATAATACTCATCAACTTTGATGGAATTCTCATTTGAAGTCCAACCCAAAGGCTTCTCCTTACTGATGCCACCCCAGCTAGTCATCTCCTGAGTAGAAGAGGACAACAAATGGCCCACTTGACCCTTTCACCAATCCAGAGCCTTCAGCAGGAGGTCAAGTCCATCACAGGCAGTTGAGTGTCCTGAAGCAGGCAAGAGGGGGCTCCAGAGGGGTTAGGGATGGCATTTTGAGGACACCCATGGATGGAAGACTCTACGAGGTTGTCAGCTGAGGGAGAACATGAACCACAGACTGCCATCTCTTACCCGGCTCTGAGCATATGCCAGGGTCCACCATGGGTGTCTTATACACTCTCAGAAACCCAGAGGCCACTCTGTCCCCTGGTCCTTTGCCTTCTTTGGAGACCTTCAACCTATCTTCTCTTGGTCTTCAGGTTCAGAAAAGAGTGTTGAGAGCTGAACCCAGAATCAGAGGAGAAATGAGTGATCCTCAGCCTTTGGAGGAGGTAGGTTGGGGGACAGATTGAAGGAAGGGGGAACACCTGGAGAGGAAGGAGGTGAGGAACTTAATCTTTCAAAAAGAGTAGTGAGAGGGCCGGGGATTTAGCTCAGTGGTTTCACCACCTGCCTCGCAAGCTCAAGGTCCAGAGTTCAATCCCCAGCACCAAAAAAAAAAAAAAGAGTAGTGAGAAAGAAAAAAATAACTCATACTCAGAGCTAGAAAGAACTTTGTGATCTTCCAAATGATAAAAAAATAGACTCAGAAATTTAACCCAAATTGGAGAGGGAGGGAACCCAGCTCTACCTGTCTCTAAAGATCAGTTCTTATCACTATGGACTCAGTACCATGCTTCTCTTCAGAAAAGAAATTTTTGTTTTCGTTTTGTTTTGTTTTTTGGTTTGTTTGTTTGTTTGTTTGGTACCAGGGATCAAACTCAGGACTGCACAAGGCAGCCGTGGCACCACTGCACTAAATCCTCTGCCCAGAAAAGAAATTTCTGACCCAAATCCTTCTTCGTTAGAAGGAATAAGTGGGTGTATAGTTGGTGAGTGGCTTCAGAAATTTGGAGACCTTTGTAAGTGAGGAAATGATAGAGGAATTCTCAGAACGTTCTTGGGAAGAATAGGGAGAGAGAAAAGCCATCAAATGTAACAACGGGAAAGGGTCTTCAAAATTACACACACACACACCTAAATTTGGAACCTGGGGCCCAGATAAAGACAGTGACCTACCCAACAAGTCTTGCTAAGAGAATCAAATCTCAGGTTCATTTGTCAGTTGCCAGATTTGGCAAATAAAAACAGAAGATCCTACTTGAATTTGAATTTCACCACAACGAATGCATTGTTATAAGTATAAGTATATCCTACACAATATTGAGGATATAAAAGTACTTATTCTACCAACTTATTTTTTATTTGAAATGCATCATGGTACCTTGTATTTTACCTGGCAATGGTAACCCCAGGCCTCTTTTGCCTGCACCTTCTGCTTCTCCATGATCTCCTTGCCCTTGCTGAATCTGTCACCTCTTGGCCAGGAGGAGTATGATATGTCAGGCGCCCGCCTGGCCCTGACACTGTGTGTTACCAAAGCCCGGGAAGGTTCCGAGGTAGACCTGGAAGCCCTGGAAGGCATGTTCCAGTACCTGGGATTCAAGAGCATCATGAAAAGAGATCCCACTGCTCAGGTATTTGGCTGCCAGCTCCAGGCATGAGGGAAGGGGCCAAACCAGAGGAGGGCTCTAGGGCCCTACTGAGCCTGGTCATTTCTCTCCCTCCAGCAATTCCAAGAAGAGATGAAAAAGTTCCAGCAGGTCATAGATAGCTGGGAAGAGCCTGTCAGCTGTGCCTTCGTGGTGCTCATGGCCCATGGGGAAGAAGGCTTCCTCGAGGGAGAAGATGCGGAGATGGTCAGGCTGGATGACCTCTTCCAGGTCCTGAACAACAAGAACTGCCAAGCCCTGAGAGCCAAGCCTAAAGTGTTCATTGTGCAGGCCTGTCGAGGAGGTGGGACAGAGCCAGGAACACAGGGCCGCTCGCTCTTCACCCACCCCACCCCGACGTGGCCCACCGCCATACCGCCGCAGAGCCTTCTCCCTCCGCAGCTTCCTTTCTGACCCTGCCTTTTCCTCTTTTGGTTCTCTCAGAGCACAGGGACCTCGGCGAAACAGTAGGTGGTGATAAGGTCCTGATGATCACTGACGACAGCCCTCAAACCATCCCCACGTACACGGACACCCTCCATGTCTACTCCACGGTGGAGGGTAGGAGCGCCCAGCTGGCCCGCGGTGGTCTCTTCTCCTGCCACTCCTGACCCCTGAAGCCCAACTCCCCTCTCTGAAACCCACAGGTTACATTGCCTACAGACACGATGAGGAAGGCTCCTGCTTCATTCAGACGCTGGTGAAGGTGTTCAAAGACAGAAAAGGATCCATCCTGGAACTTCTGACCGAGGTGAGTTGGGACAAGGTAACTGGAGTCCCACCTGGGTGGAGCAGGCTGAGCTTCCCCCAGTGTTTCTCCATTTCCCCAGCCCCAAATCCCAACCTGAAAACGAGGCTGTCTTTATGCCAGTGATAAATTTCCCTGGTGCAGACTCCCCAAACCCACAGTATATGAGACGGTTTAATGAAATACAAAAAACTTCTTTGAACAGTCCTTTCATACTGAACTAATATTTGGGCAAAAATTTTTTCTTTAATGGTGGTATCTTTTATTGCAGATTTTTAAAAAATTATATATAATATATAATAATATATAATATAATATAATATAATATAATATAATAAACACACATATATATTCCAACCAGTCACAGTAGCCTGTAATCCCAGCTACTTGGGAGGCTGAGACAGGAGGATTGTAAGTTTGAAGTCAGACTGGACATTAAAAAGTAAAAAAGGGCTGGGGATGTAGGTCAGCGTGAAGACCCTAGGTTCAATCTCCAGTACATCAAGGAAAAAGTCCAACCAGAGATTCCATGAAAACTATGGAACAGGGGGAGACAGCAAAGGTCTTTTGTCACCATACCCACCTGCCACATTCTCTAACTTTCTCCCCATAAACCCATGACACCAACTCTCCCAGGAGCTCAATCCCTAAGCTGACTACACCTATTGCTTCAGGTCACCCGGCGTATGGCAAATAAAGAGCTGCTTCAGGAAGGGAGAATGAGGAAAGTGAACCCTGAAATCCAAAGCACCCTCCGGAAACGGCTCTATCTGCAGTAAAAGTAGAAAAGACAGGGAGAAGCTCTCCTGTGATGTTCTCTTGGTCCCACAGATATTTACAGGGCAACTGACACCATTCCTCAAAATCTTCTCTTCCTAATCTTTCCTCGCACCCCCTCATCCATGTCCTTCTTAGAGCGAGCCAGCCAAATCTGAGCACAAGACATGATGGTAACATGAACATCACCTCCCTCAGGCTGGCCTCGCTACCTCCATTAATGCAACCTCAGGGTGCATTCACTTATCCTACTTTGTGCTTCTGTGCTCAACTGAGATCTTCCTCTTCCTCCTGTGAATCATATCCATACTAAACTACCTAGTTAAACTCAAGATTTTCCACTGACAAACCAATGCTTGCTGCCCACCTCTTACCCCAATGAAACCTTTGCTGGCCCCTGCAACTCACTTGGAGTTAGAACCACCTTGTGAGCCCACATTCTTTTGCATCTCCCAGGGGTTCACTCCTGAACCCTAGAATTATCCTCCTTCACCCTGCTTCCTGGCTAGCAAGTTAGAGCCTTGACACATTCTCCTCAGAGTGACTTTAGTGGCTTTTTCTCTGGATAATGCAGCTGCCTCTTCCTTTTCTGGTTCTCTTCCTCCTATGCTTCTCCTCATAAGTTCCTGGACTCTGCCTTCTCTCTAAGAAAAATCTATCCATTCCTTTCTCTGTTCCTTCAATTTCAACTTTCAGCCACTCTGAATCAGAGTATGATGGAGCTATGGCAGATCCTCTGGTATCACCCCGTTATTTTACAAATGAAGTAACAGAGGCCCAGAGAAGTTAAATAATTTGTCAGTTGCAACACAGGAAGCCAGAGGCACAGTAGATTTCTAACTTCCAACACACCTTCCCTTCCACCATCTGCTAGGTCTTAATCTATTAGAAAGGGTTTCTAATTATAACTACCTACCAAATGTTGACCCTATGTTGGAGGGAAGATCTCTTTGGAAAACTTCTAGAAATTCTCAATAGCCACCAGCTTGGGGGCCACCCTGTAGAATTTCAGCACTGGGCTGAAATGTGGACCAGATGCATGTTCTGCCAAGTTATGGTCCATGCTGTATAGATGTAGCCACCATCATTGAAAATTCATTGATAATGAGTCTTTTTTTTTTTTTTTTTGGTACTGGGGATCAAACTCAGGACCTTGCTCTTGCAAGGCCGGTGGTGACACCACTGAGCTAAATCCCCACCCTGTCATACACTATATTAACAGAGTCAAGGACAAAGACCATATGATCATCTCAATAGATTCAGAAAAAGCATT
>NW_004624901.1:2151107-2227303 GCF_000247695.1 Heterocephalus glaber
AATGTGAAATAGGAAGAAAAGGGGCAAAGGGGAAGGGGAAGTGGGAGGGGTATGGGAAAGGAAAGAAGGGAATGGGATTAATATGAGAAAATGAAAAAATGGAAACAAAGTCTTTGTAGATAGGGAGGGATGGAGGGGTTGAAGGGAGGGCAGGGGAAGGGAGAAAAAAGAAGAACCAAGAGAGATTATGTAAATGTGCAAATTTCTAATGATGAATGTCATTATATTGTAAGCCTAAAATGTATCAATAAAATAAAAATGGGGGGGTACCGGGGCTCAAACTCGGGTCCTTGTGCTTGCGCAGCAGTCAGTGAAACCACTGAGCTAAATCCCCGCCCCTAAATAAAATTTTTTAAAAAGAAGAAAGAAAGATGTTGCCCTAGACCAGGGCTCAACAAATTACACCCCACCAAATCCTGCCTGCTGCTGGTTTTTGAGGGGGATTTTGGGGGGATTGGTTTGGTTTGGTTTGGTTTGGTACTGGGGATTCAACTTGGGACCTTGTGCTTGTAAGGCAGGCAGTGGTGGCACTGAGCTAAATCCCCAGCCCCTGCTGCTGGTTTTATAAGATTGTAAAGACACACAGCTATGACCATCATTTACCAACTGTCCAGGGCTCCTTTTAAACTGCAAAGAGAGAGGGGAGTCATTTCAACAGAGCTCAAGTGACTCACAGGTCTGAAAATATTCACTGTATGATCCTTTCCAGAAAAAGTCTGACTAACTTCTGAGCTAGAATTTCCATGTTTTCCTAATTGCTTCTAGCAGTCGTCTAGAGCTGTGGATAAATCATATCCTGTTTTGTTTTTGTTACTCCAAGTTGCTCATCTTGGTGCTCAGGGGAGAGAATAGGAGGAAAGGAAAGGAAATAACATCAACCAGCAGCCTTCAGTGGGTCTTACAGTGCTCTGGGTTCTCTGTATGTCTTCCTTTCAATGACCTCATAAAAAAGACACCATTATCCCTTGTCTGTCATCATCCTTGTCTGTAGAGAAGAGAGGGCAGCTTCCAAAGATGAATATTCCCTAGGTTTATTCCTGAAAGAATTAAAGTCAGCATGCTATATATTCAATATCCATGTTTCAGCAATGTAATTCACAATAGCCAATGTGGCAAAAGAGCTTATAGGCCTTCCAACAGATGGGCAGAAAAAATGTAGTATGTTTACAAAATGGAATATTATTCAGCCATGAAGAAGAATGGAATCATGTCAGATATAGGAACAGAGATGGAAATAGAGACCATTATGTTAAGTGAAATAAGCCAGACTCAGAAAGGCAGTCCCATGTGTTTTCTCTTATAGGAGAAACCAAATAAATAAATAAATAAGAGAGAGATGACAGAAAACTAAGGAGTAGACTACTGGAGATGCGGGAGGGGATCAGAGGAAGTGGAGAAAAGAAAGAGGGAGACAATGGGCTAGAAAAACATCAAGATTTGTGAAACACACTTACCATCTTACCAAAATGAACCTCACCATTCTGTGTTACCAACATGCACTAATAATAAAAAATAAAATTAAAACTTTTAGAAAGACGTGGGTGTCATCACTCTAGATCACAAGGTGACAAGCACCATGACTGTCACTACTGTGCCTGAGCTCACCCCACATGTAGCCTCCTACAAGGGGCACCGGGAGCAGCCAGGCTCCACACTCAGGAGAGGGAGCGGGGTGTCACAGCAAACCTCCATCACTGTGAGTCAGAGCCTGAGGTGAAGGGGAGGGAGATCCGAGGCCAGGCTCGGGTGGGGCAGAGACTAGTTCCCGGTGTTGGGCAAGAGCTCAGCTTGGCCAACCGGGAGGTGTTTGCCATGGGCAGCTCAGAGGCCTGCAGTTATCAGGACATCTTCCTCCTGCTCCTAAGTCCTAAAGGAAGCTGAGTCTCGCTGCCTCCTGGCAAAATGTGTCATCGTGTCCGTGTTCTCAGGCTGTGACCGGCACCGTGGTTCCTTACCCTGACTGTAATCATCACTCACGTACCTGAGCACAGACACGCTGATCCAATAAGCCTACAGTCGTAAATCTGGGGCAGAAATATTTTTCTAAGCACGTAGCCAGCTTGGGGAGCTACTATATCTGTTCGTGCCATTGTAAGAATTAATCCTACAAAATAGCATTGGTGGCTTGCAAAACCCAAAGGTGCAAACAAGAATGGAACCTGTTTAACATCCCGTTCCCTGGAGAGTTCCAGGGCTCTCTCTCTCTCTCTCACCCTCAAGACACTCGGTTGGCTCCTCCACTTGGAATTGTGAGAAGGGAACAAAACGGATAGACTGGAAAGTCTCCTCTCACCACACAGAGCAAGCTTTGGTCAGCATGGAGCCCAGTGCACAGGTGTGAGTCCTGGGGATGCTGCTCTAGGAGGCAGCCCAGGCAAACCTGACGTGACCAGCCCAAGCCTCAGTTGCCTCCTCAATAAAAAAAGGAATGAGAGAGAAAAAAAAGGAATGAGGCAGGGGGCTCCCAAATGCTGAAGGCTGGGCCCCCAGGTTTGGCACTCCTGGGAGACAGTGGGAAGTTTAGGATGCCAGAGAAAGTTGGTCCCTGGGGCTGCCCTTGAAGGGGAAACGGACCTGCCTGCCCCCCTGCTTCTAGCTGCTTGAGGCAAGCAGCTTTGCCCTGCCATGCGCACCCCGCTGTGATGTGTCCTCCTCATGCCCATTACAATAGGCCAACTGACCATGGATTGAGCCCTCTGGATCTGTGAGTCAAAATCAAAACTAACTCTCCTTCCTTTTTTGTGATGCTGGGGCTCGAACCTTGGGATACTTTACCACTAAGCTACATCACCAGCCCCTTTCATTTTTTAGTTTGAGTCAGGGTTTTACTAATTAAATTGCCAGCCTCCCAAATAGCTGGGATTACAGGCATGTACCACCATGCCCAACTAAACTTTTCCTCCTTAGAATTTGTTTATCTCAGGTATTTTGTCCCAGTGATGGAAAGTTGACTAATACAGAGGATAACAAAGAATCTTTTCCATAATCTATATAATAAATTATTAAGATGATATTAATGTTATGTGTCTATATTTAGTATCATCAAAAAGACATAATGGCACAATGGAGTACTATTCTGCCATAAAGAAGGATAAACTTGAATTATCTGTAGGAAAATGGGTGCACTTTGAAACCATAATGTTAAGTGTAATAAACGAGACACACTAGTTAAATATCACATGGTTTCTCTTATATGAGACAGCCAAAGTATAAATAAAGAGCAAAATAAAATAGAGATATTAGCAAGTAGGGAGACAGATCTTTCTCAAATGGGAAAGGGATCAAGGGATGGCGGGAGGGGAAGAGGGAGGGGAAAAAAGAATTAAGCTGTGTTGTGTATATGTACCAGCTCCACACAAGGAATGGAAGCATTGCGTACTGCAAACATGGACTAATAAACAATTTTTAAATGAAAAAGATATAATGAATAATCAGTGTGCTCTCTAGTGAATGCATTCTATTGCTTTATTCTACTATTATAATTTATAAATTAAATACTCGTTTGGGAAGGCTTTTCGGTTTTGAGAATATTCAGCTGGAGGAGCTCTGTGGCTCCTGATTCTTACAGGCCTCACATAATCTCGTTCTTCTCCAAAGAGAAAATGAATTTTTAAAAATGAATAGATGCCTATGAGATTTTGTAACTACTTGAAAACTGAGTTCCTCTGTGGTGATCTTCTCCAATCATTCCCAAAGGAAATTCTGGGGGATACAATGTCAAAAAAGAGTCAATGGCTGCTTTTTAAAGCCCTTTTTCCAACGTCTCCAAAGAGGCTAAAGTCTGACTCTGTGCCACAGATCCCTGCACCACAGTAGCACTTAGCTGACACAGCAGGAAACATTTCAAAATGTTTAGCTCCTCCCTCTCTCCCTCTCTCTCTCTCTCTCTCTCTCTCTCTCTCTCTCTCTCTCTCTCCTCTCTCTCTCTCTCCCCTCCATAAAAAAGTCCCAGAGCTGGGCATGGTGGCACACCCTTGTAATTCCAGAACTTGGGAAGCTGAGGCAGGAGTATTGCTATGAGTTTGAGGTCAGCCTGGGCAACATAGTGAGTTCAAGACCATCCTGAACTATACAGTGAGATCATTCAGAAAAAAAAAAAATTACAGCCCAGACCAAATAAACTGAGGCATTGTTATTCTCTTTAAAATCCTGCTGACAGGGCCTAGGGGTATAGCCATGGTAGAGCACTTGTTTAGTATGTGCAAGGCCCTGGGTTGCATCCCCAGCACTGCAAAACAGAAAAATAAAGTTCTACTGGCACTCATGGGGGGGGGGGGGGTACTGGGGATCAAACTCGGGTCCTTGTGCTTGCACAGCAGGTGGCAAAACCACTGAGCTAAATCCCCAGCCCATGGCACTGATTTTTAAATGAGGTGATAAAGGCAGAGAGTTGGACTCTGCTGTAAGACTGAATGAGAATGCACCTGACTATGACAGAATCAGCATAAATTCTCATCAGGAAGAGTAGATAAAGAAAATGTGGTATATCCACACAATGGAGTACTATTTGGCTATAAAAAAGAATGAAATCTTGTCAACATGGATGAGCCTGGAGGAGGTGGTGCTAAATGACACAAAGCAGGTACAGAAATACAGACTATGTGTTCTCACTCAGATGAGAAATCTAGAAACATTGATCTCACAGTCGAGAAAATAGAATAGAATAGAATAGAATAGAGGTTGCAAAGGCTGGGAGCAGGGAGATGGGGAAATGTTGACCACTGGGGCACGTGTTACAGTTGGGTGAGAGGAATAAGTTCTGACATGTGATTGCACAGCAGGGTGACTACAGGTTACAATAATTCATTGTATATTTCAAAATAACTAGATTTGAATGTTCTCCCAGTGAAGTAATAATCAATGTTTAAGATGATGGATACGTTATCTGTCCTGATCATTACCCAGTATGTACATGTATAAAACATCTCCTTGTCTCCCATCAGTATGTACAATTATCGTTTGTCAGGGTCTTTTTTCTTTTCAAGATGACTCCTACCCAGGTCACAAGGACAGTGAAATTTGTTCTCCATGTTGCTAAATGAGACTTCGTAGAAATTCAAGTTCAGGGCCAGATGAGATCAGGATATTCAGAAGTGAATAATAATTGGAGGATAATCACAACATGCACTTGAACCTCTGGACCAGTCCTTCTGGGTTTCAAATATGAGTCCTTTTTGCTCTAGGTTGGAGAAGAGGCTATGGAAATAGGATCAAATTCCAATTCAGGAAATTCCACCAGAGTCAAACCTGCAGAGAAAATAAATCCCAGCATCTCCAAAATTCACCCTAGGACCAGGAAATGTGCCTATCTCTTATGATTGTTAATTGGACACTAAGTAGATTGAAAGCTGTTGTATCCCTTTAGGACAAAGGGCTTACATACTATGAAGTCCTGGTAAGATTTAACTGATAGGGATTGAGGATTAGCTCTGAGGTAGAGCGCTTGCCAGGCAAGCATGAGGCCCTGGGCTCAGTCCTTGGCACAAAAAAAATAAAAAACAAAAAGAAGGATAAGGCAAAAAAAAAAAAAAGATTCAACTCATAATATCAGCAAATCTTCAAAAGTCTCCTGAGTGGGCCAGGGATTTAGCTCAGTGGTTCTGCCGCCTGCCTTGCAAGGGCAAGGTCCGGCATTTGATCCCCAGTACCAAAAAAAAAAAATCTCCTGAGTAACCTTTGGCTTAAAGAGGAAATTTAAATTTTATAGTCCTCTCTTGTTACCTTTACTGCCTTGTATGTGCCACGTCATGTTGTTTCTCCTCTGCAATGCCTGTTTGCCATCCCTGCCTTGGAGTCGCTGATTATGGACTGAAACCTCTATGAACTCTTTGCAAAAAAATTCTATTTAAATAGAACCTTTGACAGAGGAGCCAAAAATCTATGCTGGAGGAAAGATAGCCTCTTTAACAAATGATGCTGAGAAAACTAATTACACATGTGAGAAGACTGGATCTAGACCCATGTCCCTCACCATGTAAAATCAAGTTGGATCAAAGATTTAAATATTAAAACAGAAACAATCTGCTGGAAGATAAAATAGTTAAAACTCTTTTTTTCTTTTTTTTCTTTTTTTTTTTTTTTGGTACCAGGGATCAAACTCAGGACCTTGTGCTGGCAAGGCAGGTGGCAGAACCACTGAGCTAAATCCCCAGCCCTAAAAATAGCTAAAACTCTTGAAGACATAAGCATCAGCAAGGACTTTTTGAACAGAACCCCAATTACACAAGAAATAACATCAAGAAAAAAATAGAATCATATCAAGTTAAACATTTTCTGCACGGCAAAGGAATCAACCAACAGAGTGAAAAGACAACCTACAGAATGGGCAAAAATTTTTTTCCAGCAACTACTTAGAGGACTAATATCTAGAAATATATAAAGAACTAAAAAAAAAACAACCCTAGCCTTCCCCAAATAAAAAACCCAGTGAAAAATGGGCAGCTGAATTGAATAAACACTGCAGAAGAAGTACAAATGGACAATAAATAACATGAAGAAATGCTTCACATCTCTGGCTATTCAAGAAATTCAAATTAAAACAACCCTGAGATATCACTTACTCCAGGAAAAATGGCCATCGATAAATCAAATAAAAACAAATGCTAGTAATGCCGTGGAGGAAAATAGAACCCTTCTACATAGTTGGTAGAAATATAAACTGGTACAACCACGAAGAAAATCAGTATGGTGCTTCCTCAAAAAACTAAGAATAGAAATTCCACTTAACTCAGCTATTTTGCTTCTACATATTTTCCCAAAAGAGTTAAAGACATAATGTTGTAGTGATACATGCATTCCCATGTTTATGGCAGTACAATTCATAATAGCTAAATCTTGCCAGTGGCCAGTGTGTCCATCAACAGATGAGTAGATAAAGAAAATATGGTATTTATACACAATGGTGTACTATTCTGGCATAAAGAAGGATAAATTTGAGTCATTTATAGGAAAATGGATGCATGTTGGGGCAATAATGTTAACTGAAATAGATAAGATGCAGATGGTCACATATCATATGATTTCTCTTATATTAGAAACTCAAAGTATACATAAATTAGAGAACAAAATAAAAGATAGATAACAGGAAGTAGTAGCTAGACAGATCTTTTTCGAAAGGGATACAGATCAAGAGATGAAGGGAGAGGGTCCAGAGGGAAGGTGAAGTAAACAGAATTAACATGTGTGAGGTACATGTACAAACTCCCCACAATAAATGTAATCATTATGTACTGTAAACATGTGCTAATAAAAATTTTTAAACATTAAAAAAATAAATAAATAAATAGAAAATAAATTTTATAAACTATTCTTTTAAAAATGGTGCAAAGGAGAGTGTTTTACACCAAACAGGCTACAGTTAAAACAGTTCTTAGAAAAAATACAGAGCCGGGGACTTAGCTCAGTGGCACTGCAGCTGCCTGGCAAGCGCAAGGTTCTGAGTTTGATCCCTGGGGCTGCAAAAAAAAGAAAAAAGAAAAGAAAAAATGCAAATACTTTTGTTATTAATAAATAAAGACTGCAATAAACTAAATGCCTACATTTTTAAATTTTTTTAAAAAAATATCAAAGTAAACCAAAAGACAGTAAAAAGGGTGAATTCCAAAACCAAACTATGGGCCTGGAATTTAGCTGCGTGGTTCCAGTGCCTGCCTTGCAAGCTCAAGGTCCTGAGTTCCATCCCCGGTACCAAAAACAAACAAAGAGCTCGTCCTCGGACGAGGACAGACGGGGAGAAATGGCGGAGTTTGGTGCTACGGGCTGTATAGCTATCATGCCTTTAGATGTTGCTTTAGAAAACCTAAATTTAGGTCCAGAGCCAAGGAGAAGGACAAGGAGGAGCAAGCTAACAATTCCAGCTCAACCCCAGCCTCACACCCAGTGCACCCAGCAGGTCCTGCTCCCGGGAGCCATGGCCGGTGTCTTCTCCCGTCTGCCGTCCGCCCGCTCGGGCCTCAGGCTCCTGGCTCTGGCCGGAGCTGGGTCTCTCGCCGCTGGGCTTCTGCTCTGCCCGGAACCCGTATCCTCCAAGCGCTGAGTACCCAGACCTCCGAAAGCACAGCAACTGCAAGGCCAGTCACCTGACCCAAGCAGTCTGTGCACGGCTCTGCGACGAGACCACACCCACTGGTCGGACACTTGATCAGACTGGCGTGGACAGTCCTGGCCAACCCTTCATCAAGACGGTGGGCATGGTGGCTGGAGAGGAGGAGACCTATGAGGTATTTGCTGAGCTGTTTGACCGTGTGATTCAAGAGCGGCACGATGGATATGACCCCCGGACCATGAACCAAACCACTGACCTGGATGCCGGTAAGGACCACTTCCTGTTTGTTAAGCCTGTGTCCCCATGGCTGACTGCAGCAGGAATGGGTCGAGACTGGCTGGATGCCCGTGGAATCTGGCATAACAATGAGAAGAGCTTCTTGATCTGGGTGAATGAGGAGGATCACACGAGGGTCATCTCCACGGAGAAGGGTGGCAGCATGAAGGGAGTGTTTGAAAGATTCTGTTGGGGCCTCAAGGAGGTGGAGCGGCTGATCCAGGAGCGTGGCTGGGAGTTCATGTGGAACTAGCATTTGGGATACATCTTGACCTGTCCATCTAACCTGGGCACTGGACTTCGGGCAGGAGTGCACATCAAACTACCCCTGCTAAGCAAAGATAACCAATTCCCAAAGATCCTGGAGAACCTGAGACTCCAGAAGTGTGGTACTGGAGGAGGAGACACTGCAGCCACCGGCAGCGTCTTTGACATCTCTAACTTGGATCAGCGGGGCAAGTCAGAGGTGGAGCTGGTACAGCTGGTCATCGATGGAGTGAACTATCTGATTGACTGTGAGCGGCGTCTGGAGAGAGGCCAGGATATCCGAATTCCTGCACCTCTTATCCACAACAGACATTAACTCAGCATCTCCAGCAGATGACTCAAGATCCCCAGGACTTCTGCCCATTTAGGGGTGCATAATTCTACTTGCCCTGAACCTGTCCCCCCACCCCCCGCCTCCATCCTAGTAAAGACTCCTTGCTACTCTCCAAAAAAGAAACAAAACCTAAATTTAAAAGAGAGTAATAAAGGAAATGAGCCTCCACCACCTCCTCTTTGATGACACCCCACTTCACAGACAATGTCATCTGTCCTGTATTTGCCAGGGAAAGTGCACAACAACTATCTTGGGTTTGTTTGGTGATTGTAATTTCAGGTCTGTCGCTCTTGGGGATTTAGCTCAGTGGCATTGCGCCTGCCTGAAAGTACAAAGTCCTGAGTTAGATCCCCAGTAGAAAAAAAAAGGAACAGAGAAAAATATATATGATAATCATTTCCACTTAACTAATTTTTACTTCTAGCAGGTACAGGTAGGTAGCAGTGCAGGGATGACCTCTGCTCTCTATTCCTTGACATGCAAAGGGCTCTCCTAATACTCCACATTCAAACTGAAGAGGAAAATTGAAATCTCTAATGAAGCTTCTGTGTGTATTTATGAATATTTATGAATAAAAACTGCTCAGATGGTTTACCTGAACTACTGCGTGAGGTTTTTTGCAGCATGCATGGGTTTTAGTGACCTTGTTATTTAAAAATTAAATACAAGGAGTAAAACTTAAAAAACAAAGCCTAAAGCTTTCCCAAACATTATTCAGTGGTTACTGGCAAAGCAGCTTTTGAATAATGTCTGCCTGAGTCATCTTGCTTTGTGTGCCTCCTCTGCACAAAGCCAGCTCTGCGGTGGAAGCTGAGCATCGTGCCCACCGTTTGCTCCGCCGTGTGACTGTCAGTCACCCTGCTAGTCATCCTGCCCCATCTCCTCCTCAGAAGACGCCAGTAATGCTACTGTTGGAATCTGCTGCAGGGCATCCTGTGACCTAAAGACAAATCCTGTTCATGTCTGTTTAAAGTTTTTACTTTTTGTGGTTATTTAAAGTTTTTCAGTTGTTAAATATGTTTTATTCAGGTGTAGATGAATTTCTTTTATTTACTATTCAGCAAAGTTAAACTGAATTATGTTGTCTTGCTTTTAAAAATCTCAGTCTCAATCATATTTTTGTGTTATTTATGTATTTGCTTTGTAGTTTGCCAAGACAGATCAGTATCAGGGGAGCTTTGAGGACTCGCCTTCCCAGATTTTGTCATATTACAACCAAAGTCTCAATGCTAACTTAGCACCACTTTTGATTTATTGGGGTTTTTTCCTGCCATAAAAAGTAAAGCTTCTTAATTGAATTATGAAAAAAAAGAAAATATATGTAATTACAGGTGTGGAAGACATTGCAATAAAAAACTATTATATCAGATTTACGGCCACACTTCTGATAAGTACAGAAAATATGTGATTGCCCAACAAAATATAAGTTAGCAAAGTTGATTCAGGAATGAGATTTTGTGACTGTTATGAGAGACTGAAAATGTCATTAAAAACGTATTAAAGCAGGGCTGGGGCTGTAGCTCAGTGGTAGAGCTCCAGCCTGACATCCATAAGGCCCTGGATTTGATCCACAGCACCACAAAAATAAAAAGATTTGCTAAGAATGAAGCTTTTAACCATGACTGCATGTCAGATTCACCTTAGACACGTTTAAAACTCCTGATGCTGTGGAGATAGAAGTGTAAAATGGTCCAGCTGCTATGAAAAACATCTTGGCACTTCTTTGATGCATTCAACATAGAATTACCATGTGATCCAACAATTCCACTCTTAGGACTCTGCCCAGAAGAATTGAAAACAGGTGTCCAAACAAAAACTTGTACATGGAGGATCAACCAGTATTATTTACAACAACCAAAAGATGAAAATGATCCAAATGTCCACCAAGAGAGGTGGATAAACAAAATGTAAAATATCATACAGTGGATTATCACACAGCCTTTAAAAGGAGCAAAGCACCAACATACACTGCAACATGGATAAACCTTGAAAACACATGCTGACTTAGAGAGGGCAGACACAAGAGGTCACATACTTTATGATTCCATTACTTGAAATATCCAGAATCGATAAATCCACCGATATGGAAAATAGATTTGTGGTAGCCAAAGGCTAGGGGGAATAGGCAATGACTGCTAAAGGGTATGAAGCTTCCTTTTGAGGTAAGAAAAATGTTCTGACACTAGATGGGCAACACTGTGAATGGACTGAATTATACACTTTAAACTTGTTCAAATTAATATTTATATTATGTAAATTTTATCAGAATAAGAACATCTTGAAATTAAACCCCCAAACCATGAAATTCAACTCTTTGAAAGTAGGGTTCCAGGATCCAAATTCAAAAACCTCAGGCTGGGGTGCAGCTCAGCATACCTTTTGACCAACGTGTGTGAGGCCTTGAGTTCCACCCCCATCATCAAAAAAAAGAAGGCTGTGCAGGGGATGGGCAGCCAGGGCTGAGAATGTGCGGGTTGAGGTCCCAGTTAAAGCACACAAATTTGTCGAGGTTAATCATGTTTTGTATAGTTCTGGAGCCTGATAACACTTTTTTTTTTGTACTGGGGATCGAACTCGGGTCCTTGCGCTTGTGAGGCAGGCGCCACAACCAGTGAGCTAAATCCCCGGCCCTAGATAACACTTTTAACAAAGAACAATATGAATTAAATACCAAAGGATCAAAATAATCTCCTGCATACTATTGGATTGTAGTGGAATGAAACTAGAAATCAACAGCAAAAGAAACCACAGAAACTATGCAAACGCATGGAGATTAAATAATACATGACTGAATAATCCATGAAACAGAAGAAAGACAAGACATGAAGGAGTTCCTAGAACCAGATGAAAATGAAAGTACGACGTGCCCAAATCTATGGGACATAAGGAAAGCACCCCTGCCTCGCAAGTGCAAAGTCCTGAGTTCAATCCCTGGTACCACAATAAATAAATAAATAAATAAATAAGAAAGTTATAGATGTGAATACACATATGAAAAGAATAGAAGAATCCCAAATAAATAACCTAATGATGCATTCCAATGTCCTAGAAAGACAAGAACAATCCAAATCTGATACAAATAGAAGGAAAGTATGAAGATCAGAGCAGAAATTAATGAAAATAAGGCTAAAAAACTGTACAAAAAATCAGTGAATCAAAGAGTTGATTCTCTGAAAGGATCAGAAGAGGATCTACTGATAGGGAAGGGAAAGTAAAAAGAATCAAAATGCTGTATTACATGTACCAATTCCCCCAAGGTGAATTTATTTACTATGTATCACATATGCTGATAAAAAGATTGAGGCAGAAAAAATTAATGTTTATAACAAATAAGGAGCTCCTGCAAATAAACACAAACAATCCAAAAGTATCCAAATATGCAAATAGTATTTAAAATGAGAAGTCATAGGAAAGGAGCACCCTAAAACTAAAACAAAATATTCAAATAGAAAGAGATTCAGCTTCAATACAGGTCAGGGAAATGAAAATAGAAGTAACAGAGCCGGGCATGGTGGTGCACTCCTGTAATCCCAGCACTCGGGAGGCTGAGGCAGGAGGATTATCAGGAGTTGAAGGCCCCCCTGGGCTACATAGTGAGTTCAGGGCCAGCCTGAACTACAATGGGAGAACCTGCCTCAAAAAAAAATCAAAAGAAAAGAAAAAAATAGAAATAAAATAGAAGTAAAAATGACTTGCCATTTTTCATTCATCAAATTGGTAATAATTTTTAAAAGAATACCCAGTGCATAAAAGAGGCCTTCCTCCTGTTAGTGGGAATGAGACTTTATTTTTGCTCTTTTGGAAAGTTAATATAACAATACCCATTTGAAATTCCACATCTAGTACTCCATCCTATTGCAATATGTTTACTAAAGAATAGCTTGTAAGTTCAATCCCCAGCACACACACACACACAAAAAAACAAAGAATTGCTTGTTGTGATAACAAAAGATAAACTGGAAAGTACCTACACCCTCTCAAAGGTAGAATGGTTGGATAATTGGAGTGCATTCATTTTATGGGGCATTAAGCAGCTATTAAAAATAATGAGTTAGAAAAAATAATGAGTTAGATATATATCTCTTTGCTTGGGGGAATTCCATGAGGTATGTATTAAAAATAATGAGTTAGATATCTATTACTTTTCCTGAAGGAATTCCGTAATGTACATGCTGCCAAAGACATCAACAAATAAATCAGCAAACTGTAGAGATACACAGCTGGTATGTTCTCAGATAAGAAGGAAGATTTGGACAAACACACCAGGGCACATTTTAATATTAACTACCTGAGGTGTTTGAGACCAGACACTGGGGCTGAGCAGCTGACGTGGCAGCCTCGGACTCATTGTGAGCTCTGAGGACTGCGGCACCCTTAGCGAGGACACCAGGACACCCCGGAACCTGGACCTGAAGTAACAACTAAAGAAATGGAACATTCTGATAGCCGAAAGCCTGAAGAGAAGGGGGAGTCAGAAAAGGAGAAGTAAAATTACGAAAGGAAGCACTCCACCTGAGTTCATCACCCACAGAGAAGCACAAACATCCTTGGCACTAATCAAAGAGCTGCCCAAGTTCAGAAAACGCATGCAGGCCTTCACCAACCAGGTGGTCGGCGAACTTGTCATGGCCCGGCCCCTCGCTACTGATGCTGACTCCACATATCGAGACCACAACTCCACTGCATAGACACCCCCCCCCACCACCCCACTGGCACCTGGAAGCAGCTACAAAAAAGGAGACCTTCACCCCTATTTTATAATAACAAGAGTCTGGAATGATAGGGTTCTCTGCTAGACCAAATGGCCCTGAACGACAGTCCTACATCCTAAAATGGCTCCCGCCTAGGGAAAATGAGTCATTTTCGGGAAGCTGAAACCTGTCCTCGCCAGGAAAGTGAAACACCCCGCCCCACCTTTCTTGCCAATGAGCTTTACCGCTAACAATCTTTCCTGCCAATAAGTTCAAACCTGCCAATCAGTTTAAACCTCACTACCAGCTGCAGCCAATCTGCAGACCCCACGATGCTCTTCCAACCCTTATAAACCTTTCCCGACCAGCTCCCGGCTGCTGCTCTTGCCATTATTGGAGACAGCCTGACAGCTTCTGCCTTTCAATAAAAGCTGTGCCTTGGGGGAAAAAAAATAAATATTAACTACCTGAAATATAGATATATGGTGATCGATATATATGGTGAATATTTAAATTTATTACTATAAAAGACACATTGCCATAAACCATCTTCATAATCCTTCCCCTCGCTTTGAACACACTTATCCCATCATTCTTGCCACTTTCTGAAGCAGTTCTGGAAGTCTTCTTTTGTGAGTGTCTTTATGAGGTGTGATTTTTTTTAGAAATACAGTTAATGTTGTTGTCAAGTGCCTCCAGTGGAAAGGCAGGCTCATAAAAACATTATGATGCGTCCTCATCCACCTCTTCCTCAAAGTCAAAAATGATTATGAAAGGTGAACATTTTTAATTGATTCAGGACATCCAGGCAGCAAGGACAACACAACTAGACACTCGTGGAAGAGGACTTCCAGGACTGCTTCAGAAAGTGGCAAAAATTATGAGATAAGTGTGTTAAAACCCATGGGGAGTATCTTGAGGGGGATTAATAGCAATGTGTCTTTTACTATAATAATTTTTTTAATTTAAACATTTGCCAAAACATTAAAATAAAAATAAAAACATTCACCACATTTTTCAGTCATACCCTGCATACGCTATAATAAGAAGAAGGAGGAGGAGGAGGGAGAGGAGGAGGAGAAGAAGAAATAAATAGCTAGTGAATATTTATCATTATTATTCTCTCTTTTTAGTGTCCTCAGTAGAGATTCAAACTCCAGGGTACTCCTACACCAAATATCTGTTGGTTTGCTAATACCTGAATCCTGCACCTACTTTTGTAATACCTGCAGTTCTCCTGTAGACACCATCACATCCTGCAGGAGCAACTACCTCACTTTTGTCTGTCAATGCTTTTCAATGGTTTCTGACTTGGAGGGTGGGTGAGGTACTAGGGATTGAACTCAGGGCCTTACCGCTGAGCTATACCAATCTTTTTTTATAGACAGGGTCTCACCACATCATTCAGTCACCCAGGCTGGGCTCGATCTTGTAATCCTCCTATGTCAGCCTCCTAAGAGTGCTGGGATTGCAGGCAAGGGCCACCACACCCAGTGTTATGGGTACTTTAACTATTATAAAAGAACACAGGTTTTTCCGGGGATTTAGCTCAGTGGTTTCGCTGCCCACTGCACAAGGGCAAGGACCCGAATTCAATCCCTGGTACAAAAAAAACCCACAGATTTTATTGATTTTAAAATTCAGATTCACATGAATGAAAAAAAAAAAAGCCAAAATTACCCCCACACTCCTAGTTGCCAGAGACAAACAGCAGGTAAAATTCTCCTAGTTGTATTTCTAGTCCTTGCCCTGGGTCTAGGTTTCTCTACTTTGTTGCTATGGGCATTTGGAGCTGGAAAATTACTTTTTTGGGGGAGGATCTGTCCTATGCTCTGTAAGATGTTAAGCAGCACCCCTGGTCTCTATTCACTAGAACCCAATAGTGACACATCAAGCTGTGACAACCAAAAATCTCTCCAGACATTACCACATGTCCCCTGGGGGTAAAAGTGTCCCTGGCTGAGAACCACAGCTCTCTCTATATGTTTGCATAATTTCTTCACAACAGCAGAATTACACAGCAAAATAAGATAAATAAAAGCCTCTGGTTTGTAAATTGCATGACCAAGTTTAAACCCTATCATTCTAACTGTGTGGAATTGGAGGGTATTTTGTTAAGTAGGATGCGCTAGGCACAGAAAGACAAATATCACATGTGCTCACTCAGGTGGAAGCTAAAAAAAGTGGATTTTGGACTGAAAGCATAGCCCAGTTTTAGAGGGCTTCCCTAGCACACGTGAGGTCCTGGGTTCAAATTCCAGTACAATGACAAAAACAACAACAAATAATCTCATAGAAGCAGAGGATTCAATGGTTGATCCAGAGGATAGGAAGGGAGGGAAGGATTAGGGGGAGGATGAGGGGCACCAGATCACAATTGGGTAGGAGGAGTAAGTTCCAGTGCTCTACAGCGCGGTTTCATGATGTAAAAATAGTTTAAAATAATTTTTGTGTGTTTCAAAATACCTACAAGAGAAGACTTTGAACATTCCCAACACAAAGAAATGATAAAGGTTTAAGGAAATGGAAATCTTAATTACCCTGACTTGATTATTATGCATTGTATACATGTATCTAATGATCACACTGAATCTCCCATACATATGGACATTTATTGTATACCAATTAAAAACAAATAAGCCTAATTGTTCCACTTCTAGGTATAATGATGTCACATAAAACCACAATAAATACACACAGTGCACTGTAAAACCCAATACACATTTGTCACAGCCATTTTTTCTTTTGTATTATATGTATATTTTTTACTAAAATTTGAATGCAGGGTCTTCACATTGAGCTGCATCCCCAGCCCTTTTTTAAATTAATTTTTTTTTAGATAGGGTTTCACTAAGTCACTACTTACCCAGGCTGGACTTGAACTCTTGATCCTCCTGTCTCAGCCTCCCAGAATGCCTGTGTATTTTTTCTTGTACCAAGGTTAGAACTCAGGACCTTGCACTTCCGAGGAGGCATGGTACCACTGAGCTAAATCCCCAGGCCCCTGTGTATTATTTTTTAAGTTTTATCTTATTTTATTCCCAGATTTATTGAGGTATAGTTAACAAATAGAAATCACATGTATTTAAGGTGCACAAGGTGACTTTTTAATGTGTGTATACACTGTAAAATGATTGCCACAATCATGCAATTTCCTTGTCTGATAATTCCCACATTATAAATGGGTCATTCCCATTTATAATACAAGGAATATTTATAAGGAAACTGAGGTTAACAGGGGAAGACTCAATGGACGGAGCAATAACTTTCGAGTCAGAAAGACCTTGAGTTTACAGCCTGGCTCTTCCATTTAACAGCCATGTGCCCTTGGACAAACAGTTTAGTTCACTAAATTTCCATCTTCCTGTTGTAAAATAGAGATTTTTAAAACTTACTATGAGGCTGGGAATGTAACTCAGTGGTAGAGCGATTGCCCAGCATGGTGAGGGCCTGGGTTCCATTCCCAGCACTGCTGAAAAAAATAAACAAAACAGCTTTGGAGAACAGTCGGGAGATGTAGGGGTAAAGCTGAGACATGCGTGGCACAGCGAAACCACTCAGCCCACGGCACCTCCCGTTAGCAATGATCCTTTGAGACTCGCACAACTGAGTGGTGGGACCAAGATTCAACCCCCTCCTTCTGGCCTGGCATAGCAGTGCACACCTGTAATCCCAGCTACTTAGGAGGTTAAGGAAGGAGGATTAAAAGTTTGAGGTCGACCCAGGCAACTTAGTCTTAAAATCAAATGACATTTTAAGAAGGGCTGGAGATGCTTCTCAGTGCTACAGCACAACTGGCTTTGATGACAAAGAAAAGGAAGGAAGCAGAGAAGGCAGGAAAGAAGGGAGGGGAGGGGAGGGGAAAGACGCTCCTTCCCAGCTCCTCATTCCCCCTCTTTTTCTCCACCCCCTCGCAGTGTCCACCTCTCCTCCTCTTCTCCAGCCAGCACATCCACTGCTGCTGCTGCTCCTGCTGCTGCTGGAAACTATGGTGCGAGAGCCTTTTCGGCCTCTTTTGCAACTTGCCATCTTCATGCTCCCACCTGGAAAGCATCCCTCAGTGGCTCTTCCTCCTTGGCCCTTGATCCGGCTGGAGATGGAGTCCTTTCCCTGGAGGAGCAGGAGCGGCCCGGACTCGGGATGGGTCGCCACTGAGGGAGGCTTTGCTGGCCTGGTGCGGGCACATATCTGTCCCAGCTGCCCCTCATCATAGCCCAGGACCTGGCCCGATGTCCCATCCCAGCTCACATGCTTGTCATTTAACAGTGCCACCGGGTGACCAATGGGTCTCTGTCCTTGTGTCTGCAAGTGTTGGGGACCTTCTTGGAAAATTAAGAACTATGTGTATGTATCTGTTCTTTTAGGGAAAAAAAATTAGAATTATCCAAATGGATCTGTTCTTTTAGGAAAAAAAACTATGGTAAGGCTTTTCTATTACTCAGTATGGTGAAGGAGGCCACTGTGACACACAGGGATAGGTAATGTGGCATATTTTAGTATTTTCAACACGCACATAACCATGGGGTTCTCTTTGCTTCTGGCCATAGCAGGATGAGCAGACCCCCCTCCACCTTTCAGCCCCCCATGATGTACTGTAGACTGAAAACTCTGAAACCATGAACCAAAAATAAACCTTTCCTCCTTTTAAGTTGATTTGTCTCAGGTATTTGGTACATTGACAGGCAGCTGACTATCACAGTATCCTAGACAGCTGGGAATCTAACCCCAGAGACACAGGAATCAATAGGGGACACATAAGTACCCCTCCCCTCTGTGGAATAATACTGAAAGCAACTTCTACAGGATACTTCGGAGGGCCCCCAGAAGGATGCAGGCTCCTGGCTGCAGAGGGAGTAGCTTGTTGTACATCCCCTTTCTCACTTTCCTTCCTCCATGCTCTGGACGGACTGCCAAATATGTAAACCACCTGCACCCAAGTGCTTTGTAACTAGAGCCAGCTTTGAATGCAAATCAAGATTAATGCATTCCACCCTAGACCTTACACCCCCAAATTCAAGGAGCCCACATAATACGTAAATGACATTGTGCGTACACAGCCGGCCTTCCGTATCCATGGGTCCCACATCAGGGGATTCAACTGACCTCAGAATGAAAACCTCCTGGGATAATCGCATCTGTAACCAATTATGTACAGGGTCCTTTTTGTATTCCCTAAACAATGCAGTAATAAAAAATATTTACATAGCACTTACGTTACATTGGGCACAATGAGTAAGGTAGAGATGATATAAAGTCCATGGGAAGATGTGTGTAGGTTCTGTACAAATACTCTGACATTTTATATAAGACAACGAGCATGCGCAGATTTTGGTATCCACAAGGAAGTCCTGGAACCAGTCCCCCATGGATAACAAGGGACAGCTGTTTAATATTCTGGAAATGAGCCAGATGCAGTGATGCACACCTGGACTGCCAGCACTTTGGAGGCTGAGCCAGGAGGATCACAAGTTCAAGTCTCATTTGGGCAACTTAGCAAGACCTTGCCATAAAATAAAAAATAACTCAGTGACAGAGCACTCATGGGTTTAGTCTCCAATACCACAAAACAATCCTGGAAATGCCAACACTATGGTACAGGAGAACAAGGGAGGAGGAATCTAATGTAAATAGTAAGCTGCATTGCTTAGTCAGGCTACAGATACACTGTCAGGTGTGAAATAATACAGTGTGTGTCCAAGGTATTTGCCTTGGCAAAAACTGGAAATATCCGTTAATAGGAAATAGACTTCATGAAGTATAGCACTATTAATAACTAGTAAGTTCTATAAATTATGTTACCACCCATTCAAGGGAAAATAAGTATGCTTCTTTTATATATACCTGTGTGTGTGTGTGTGTGTGTGTGTGTGTGTGTGTGTGTAAGTACAAAGAGATTGGAAATTTAGCTGGGCATGGTGGCACATGCTTGCCATCTCAGCACTTGGGAGGTTGAGGCAGGAGGATCGCTGCAAATTTGAGGCTAGTCAGAGCTACATAGTGAGTTCAAGGCCACACTGGACTACTTAGAGAGAACTTGTCTCAAAAAACAAGAGAAAGAGGGCTAGGGATTTAGCTCAGTGGTTCTGTTGCCTCCCTCACAAGAGCAAGGTCCCAAATTCAATCCCTGGTACCAAAAAAAAAAAAAACAAGAGAAGGACAGAAATAGAGAGAGACAGAGAGACAGAGAAACAGAGACAGACTCAGAGAGACAGAGAGATAGAAAGAGAGACAGAAAGAGGCAGGCACAGAGACAGAGAGACAGACAGACAGACAGAGAGACCGAGAGAGATTGGAAATTTACCCAAGAAACCATTAAGAGAGGTTATTCATGAAGGCAGCTTGTTAAGAGTGGGAAAATGAGAGCCTCTACTGGGGGAAGCCATTCATTACTCGGTTGCATAGCAATTTTCCAAACCAAAAGCTAGAATTACTCATTTAAAAAGTCAATTTTTTTTCTTTGAGATAGGGTCACACCAAGTTGCTCGAGCTGCCCTCAAACTCGAGATCCTCCTGTCTCAGTCTCCTTACTAGCTGGCATTAGTGCACCATCAACCCATTTTAAATGTTAATTTGGGGGGCCGAGGATATAGCTAAGTGGTAAAGTGCTTGTCTAACATGTGTGAGGCTGTGGTTTTGATCCATATCACTACAAAAAAATTAACTTTTTAAAAGAAATCAAAAGGCCCATGAGGCATAAGGTAAAGATAAAAGGATTCCAGGAGACCAAAAGGGGAAAGACAGGTCACAAAATGGACACCGCCAAGAGGAAAGAACAAACTAAAACTGCTATGGAGCAAGGGTAAGGAGGGACTCAAAGTGGAGTTTGTAGAGACTGCAGGAGGCTGATGCAGCAGAACTCTCTGGCTGACTGGAAAGCATTTGTAGCAAGGCCATGGTTTGACACAGCACCTGACCTACAGTGGATGATCAAGAAGCGTTTGACAGAGCTGAGGTATACAGCACTTGCCTAGCACCTATGAGGCTGAGTTCCATCCTCAGCACTGAAAAAAGAGAACTGTGTGATGAATTCATTTATTCTATGTCTACTTCCTGATTGCTGGTTACTTCCGGGAACCTTCCTAGATGAATCAAATGGTACAAATCTTCTGGCCTCGTGGAATTTTCATCACAGTGGAATAAATGAAAGGGCATTGCAATCCCCACCCTGCCTGCAAACTTCCATGGGGCTTAGTCTGGGCTGAGAGGGGACCCGGGGGAGCTGTCCCAGTGAGAGGGTCCCTGCGGCTGCTCTATCCCCTTGTCCACCCCATGAGCCAAGCTTCCCCCAGAGAAAAAGTCACAGGTAACAAGAATAGAAACAAAATAATTAGCATCCTCTTCGTGAACAAGCAGCCATGGGAATGGGGTCCCCACGAGCCCCTCAGCTAGAAATACCCTGCTGTGCCTGGGCCTCCACACCTGCCCCAGCCTGCAGGCAGGCACTGTGGGCTCCTCCCATAGACGTCGGTTGCGTCCAAGTCATCACAGCAAGTGACCTCCCATGACCAGTGGGAGTTTCCTCTGGTGACCAGTACAGCAGGAGTCTCCATCCTGGTGAGCGCATGGTGGGTAAAGAATGTTGAGCTGGAACATGCTAGTGGAGAGGCAGCTGTTCCCCTGGTGGATGGAGAGCCAGGAGAGGGAGAGAGAGGGGAGGACTGAGATCAATTTAGGCTTGGAGAGGACGAAGGGGACAGAGGGTAAAGTATTCAAGGTTTGAGGTTGGAGACACCTGCAGAAATGGGAGAAATAGTCATAAACAGGGTTCTCTAAGAGTGGCCCCTGGGCCCTCAGCATTGCTACGAACACAGATTCCAGAGCCCCCTCAGGCACTCTGGACCTGGGCCCTCTCTAGCCTTTAACAAGCCAACCCAGTGACTATGGCACATGCTCAAAAAGCCCACCCAGCGACTTGGCTCATGCTCAAAGCTGAGGACCAGCACCCTGGAGCTCAACACAGAAGACTGCTGCAAAGGTCCCCCAGAAGGGCATCACAGGTCGCGTGCAGAACAGAGAATCCTGAGCACTGTGTTACAAAACCTTCAAGCCCAACTCCACGAAGCCTCAAAAGCAATATGGGGCTTTGCTGAAGGCCTCTTAGGATTGGTTATCGTGGGGATTGTGCTGCTAACCTTCCTAAAACCCCCTTTCCACCTCTGAGGGTCCTGCTTCTCATATCACAGTAGTTGTTTTAATTCTCTCCATCGCTCTTGTTTTCTTGTTGTTTTTTGCCTTTTTTCTTTTTTGAGACAAGATCTCACCCCGTAGTTCAGGCTGGCCTCAAACTCATGGCGACCTTCCTCCCTCTGCCTCCTGAATACTGGGATTACAGGCATGCACCACCACACTCAGCATCTCCATCACTCTTACGATGCCTTGGGAATCACCCATATCCTTTCTTTTTTTTTTTTAATATCAGGACTCACTATGTTGCCCAAGCTCGTCTTAAATCCTGGGTTCAAGTGATCCTCCTGCCTCAGCCTCCCCAATAGACTAGGACCTCAGGCATGCACCACCAAAGCCAGCAACCCATACCCTTCCACAGGTCTAGCGGCATACCACATTCTCCAGTTTGCATTCTGATCTCTCGTCCACCCTTAAATCTTTCTGGAGACTAACATTCCTTGGAAGACAGGGCGATCAGAATTTACAACGCTTGTCACTGAATATTTTTCCCTCAAATGTGTCCAAGGCACAGAGTTTAGCTTTGAAATGGCTCTGCTCATAAAACAAGGAGTGGCTGTGTATGGAGATTTGATGGTCTATGAGAACAGGGAAACAGAACTACGTTGAGGAGAGGTTGGGTACTTGCAAGATGAATGCTCCTAGCAGCGGTCTCAAACCCAGTATTCTCAGAATTGTTATGAGAACCACACAAAAATAATCTAGCTTTTACAGTGTTGACTCTTCGAGCATTGAGTTGAGCAAAAGAAAACCTTCTCTTTGCTGGGCAGAGGAAATATAAAAGGGGCCCGGGATTTAGCTCAGTGGTTCCAGTGCCTGCCTCGCAAGCACAAGGCGCCGAGTTCGATCCCTGGTAAGAAAAAAAAAAAGGAAATATAAAGGCTTTAAAAGGACTTAGTAAGTCACGCCATGGTGGGAGTTTTGTTCTACATTATCTGTTTATTATTAGAGAAATGGATAGTGCCTGGTACCTAACACATTCTTCATAAATGTTCATTAAAGGAACTGAAGGACAAATGCACCCGCTGGAAAATGGGAGCCTAGAAAAATAAATATAGCCAGGCTTTGGTGGTCTTGCAGGGCTGTAATAAAGAATTGTTGCTGGACATGATGGCATATTCCTTTATAATCTCAGCTACTCAGGAGGCTGAGGCAGGAGGATTGCAATTTTGAGGACAGGCTAAGTAACTTACTGAGACCCTGCCTCAAAAGAAACAAAAAGAAGGCAGAGGAGGGGAAGGAGAAAGAGGAAAAGGAGAAATGTGCCTTCTATAGACTTTTGACATGAAGTTGCCTTTAAATTCCAAAGTGATAAAGACAAAGTAGAGAAGCGTCCAGCAATTACCTCTGACTACAGATTTCCATAGCCTAGGATGAGCTCTCAGTTCCTTCCTAAATCTATGAGGAAATAAACCAGAGCCAGAACCATTACCAATGTCAAGTGGGTGAATGAGAATATCATCAAAACATGCCTGGTTGCATTTCTTTAAATTTTTCATCATTTAAATCATCATTTTTATATTAATTCATAACAGAATGTTATTTTTAAAACTTGCTCCCTTGTCATCAGATTACTTGCAGGAAGACGCACATAGCATACTTAAGTTTTGTAGCATCTGACACTTTCCTACTCTTCACCCCTGCCAACTCCTGGTAGCTACCATTCTCTTTTCTGCTTCTATGAATTTGACTGTTTTTGTCTTTCTGCACCTGGCTTATTTCATTCAGCATAATGTTCTCTAGGTTCACCCATGTTACGGTGAATAACGGGATTTTCTTTTTTAAGGTTGAATAATATTCCACTTTGAATATATACCACAATATTTTTCTAGTGCTAGGAATCAAACCCAGAGCTTTGCACAGGCTATGCATGTACTCTGTCACTGAGCTGCATCCTCAGACCCCTTACACCATATTTTTTTTACTTTTTAAATTTTTATATTAGCATGTTTTATCCATTCATCTGTTCTTAAATACAAAATTGATGTTCAAGCTGTATCTTCTTCACAGAAGAATGAAAGGGAAAGAGGAAGGAAGAAAAAAGAATGGGAAAGGAAGAAGAAGAAGAAAAAGAATATGGCTGGATTCCTTTTATGTATAAACATTGGGCTTAAATTTGATTCTATTTGATTTTGTTTGCTGGGAAGCTTTTGTGGCACTGAAGAAAAACAGAGATGTGTTAGTGAGCTTTCTGTCACTCTCATTAAACATTTCCTCCTATAAAGAGGAAAGGCTTCTTAGGCTCATGGCTTCAGAGGTTTTAGTCCATGGTTGCTTAGCCCTGTTGTTTGGACCTGTGGTGAGACAGCCCATGATGTCAGGAGCACATGATGGATGAGCCATGCACACCTCATAGCAGGCAAGAACCAAAGGGAGAGAGAGACAAAAAGTGGCCAGGATCTCACAATTCTCTTTCAGGACACAATTCAATGACCTAACTTTCTCCCATGAGGCCCTACCTCTTAAAGGCTCCACCCAAAAGCACCAGAGGCTGAGGACCAAGCCCTTTAGCACGTGGGCCTTTGAGGGATACCTCAAAATCAGAGGTCATCCAAGGTGGACAACATCAAGCTGACCATAAACAACTAAGTTAAGTTTTTGAGATGCCATCTCAGGCAAGAATACCTCAGGGAAACAGAAATGCACTGATGGTAGCTTGAAGATAGCATCCCACAAAAGAGTGTACTACAAGGATTAGATGAGGTTTGGGGGTGTAGCTCAGTGGTACAGCACTTGCTTAGCATCAGCTAGGCCTTGCATTCAATCCCCAGCACCACAAACACAACAGGAAGCAAAGAACAACAAAAAAAGAATATATTTGCCATGCAGTATACTGCTGACTTCTTCAAACAATGTGTATGTTTAAATAAAAATATTTTTTATAAAAAGGATTAGACGAGTTTTCACAGAACCTATACATTTCCACAGGAAATGGGGCTGGAACCCCATTTCTGACTCCCAGTTTTATGTTTTTCCCTTCCCTTTTTGTTCCCAGTAGACACAGGCCCTCTATGGAACCAGAAAACCAAACAACAGTCTCAGAATTCCTCCTCCAGGGACTGTCAGAGGATCCAGAGGTACAGCCCATGCTTTTTGGGCTGTTTCTCTCCATGTACCTGGTCACTGTGCTGGGGAACCTGCTCATCAGCCTGGCCACCATCACGGACTCCCAGCTCCACATGCCCATGTACTTCTTCCTTTGCAACCTGTCCCTGGTTGACATCTTCCTCTCCTCCACCACTGTCCCCAAGATGTTAGGGAACATCTGGACCCAGAGCAGAGCCATCCCTTTTGCGGGCTGCCTTGCCCAGATGTATGCCTTCCACCTCTTTGGGACCATGGACAGCTTCCTCCTGGCCGTGATGGCTGTTGACCGGTTTGTGGCCATTGTCCACCCACTGCGCTACTCGGTCCTCATGAGCCCCTGTGTCTGTGGGCTGCTGGTGGCTGGGCCGTGGGTGGTCACTAACCTCCAGTCCCTGGTGCACACCTGCCTCATGGCTCGACTGACCTTCTGTGCTGGCTCTGAAATCCCCCACTTCTTCTGCGACCTCATGCCCCTGCTGAAGCTCTCCTGCTCAGACACACACACCAATGAGCTGGTGGTCTTTGCCTTTGGCATCATCATGGGCATTAGCCCGCTGTCCTGCATCCTCCTCTCTTATGTCTGCATTGCCTGGGCAGTCTTCAGGATCCCTTCTGCTCCGGGCAAGTGGAAAGCCTTCTCCACTTGCGGCTCACACTTGACAGTGGTGTCACTATTCTACGGGACCATCTTCACTGTGTACTTACAGCCCGCATCCCTCAACTCCTCACAGAAAGACAAGGCAGCCACACTCATGTGTGGGGTGATCATCCCTACCTTGAACCCCTTTATCTACAGCCTCAGGAACAAGGACATGAAGGCTGCCCTGAGGAAGCTTGTCAGCAAGGCAGCCTCCTCCCAGTACTAGGGCAGAACAGTTGGATGCCTACCCTGTTCCAGGACCACTGTTATGCACTAGGTGCACAGAGATGCATCCCGATCCTGCCCTTGAGGAGCTCAGAGTACAGAGGGGAACAGGGCCACATCAGTAAATTCTTACAGAACAGTACAGAAACAGGCTGAGGGTGTAGCCCTTTGACAGAGCATTTACCTGGCATGCTCAAGGTTCTGGGTTCAATCCCCAGGACTGTCTGAAAAAAATTAAGATAGAATAATGTGGTCAATGTGTCATAAAGAGCTGGATGAAGTACTTTTATGAACCCAAGTAGGAAGCTTTCATTTTCCTCAAGACTTATCTTCCCTGTGAAAATCAGAGCAGCAGAGAATACTTCCAAATGCCCTTAAATTAGCCTCCCTGGTATATCTGGCTTATAGACTCTCTACGTGGATAATAGTAGCTGGACAGAAGGTGTAGTTACTCTCTTCTTTTGCAGTACTAGGGGATATTTGTGGTACCCAGGGGCACTCGACCACTGAACTGCATCCTGGCCCTTTTTTGGTTTTTTTTGGTTTTGGTTTTTTTTGGTACTGGGGATCGAACTCGGGTCCTTGCGGTTGCACAGCAGGTGGTGAAACCACTGAGCTAAATCCCCGGCCTCCCTGGCCCTTTTTTATTTTTATTTTTATTTTTTAGTTTGAGACAGCATCTCACTAAATTGCCCAGGAGGGACTCAAACTTACGATCCTTCTGTTTCAGCTCCCTGAGTGGTGGGATTATAGGCATGAGCCACCACGCCCAGTTTCCTCATCGTAGTTTTGATGAAAACAGGTCAGGTATTCTCCAATTGCACCACTGTGCTTCCTGGGTGTTAAGAGACATTGAAACTATCTGCTGAGATCCCCGAGCTCAGATGCTGTTTTCTTTGACAGCCACCGGCCTTGACCTTCTGTGACTCTGGATGAGAGTCGCTGTCCTTCCTGGCTCCCATGCCCCCTCTTAGATTAGGAAAGATGCCTGTGTTGGCTCATGGAAATTCCAATTCAGCAGGTCTGGCTTTGGGCCCCGGAATCTCCTTTTGTTTCAACTGGAGATTGAACCCAGAACCTTCACACTGAGCTACAGCCTCAGCACACCCCCTGAAACGGTATCTTGATAAATCACTAAGTTGCCTAGGCTAGGCTTGAACTTGGAAGTTCCTGCCTCAGCCTCCCAGTGGAATCTGCTTCTTGTTGTTGTTTTACAAACTTTCCAGGTAGCTTTTTAAAAATTTTTTTATTTTAGTAGTACATGTTTGCAGTACATGCAGTTTACAATCATCTTGGAGAATGCACACATGAACATCATACAGCTTTTCTTGTGTGTGTACCAGGGATCAAACTCAGGACCTTGCACTTGTGAGGCAAGCAGCAGGACCACTGAGATAAATCCCTGGCTATTTCTTCTTTTTTATCCTCTTCTTCCCCCTCCCTCCTCCTCTAATTCCCCTATCTTGATTTTTCACTTTTGTTAATACTATTAATCTTAGCTCATGTTATGACCTATAATGTTTACATTTATTGAGGTCATTAGGCTCCTGTACATGGCATGTCTTTAGTCTACTTATTTCCCCTTCCCCTCTTCCTCACCCCTCACCCTTGTTCCCTTCGACCTCTTCCCTTTGCAAGAGATCCATCCCCTTGTCTCCTTCTATGCATCTTTTATTATCCTCTTTGTGCTTTGCCTCACTCAAATGAGAGATACCATACAGTATTCCAGCTTGTGTGTCTGGTTTATTTCACTCAACATTATATTTTCCAGGTGCATCCCTTTTCCTACAAAAGTCTCAAATGTGTCATTCTGTATAGCCATGTAGTATTCCATTCTATATAGATACCACATTTCTTTATCCAATTGTCCATTGATGGGTACACAGGCTGCTTCCAGGATTTTCCAGGTAGCTTTGACTCAAGGAGTCCGTGGACCACAGTTCAGGGACTCAGGCTCTGGCCTGTCTCCAAAGTCTGTATATTTCCTATGACGTCCATCACTGGATGCTGAATCCAGTGATTCTCCAGGTATGAGAGACAGCAAGCTGACCAGGTGGCCTGACATGCTCAGAAAGTTAGTGTTAGGGGTTGAATTGTGTCTTCCAAAAGTGATGTCGGAGTCCTAACCTCAAGCACTTCAGGATGCTATCTTATTTTGAGCTAAGGCCTTTACAAGGACAATCAGGGTAAAGCAAGTCCACTGTGACTGACATCTCTCCTTAAAGGGAGCCGAGTGGCTGGGGTGCACCTTGGGGTCAAGAGCAGGCTTAGCTCGTATGAGGCCCTAGGTTCCACCCCCAGCATCAAAGAAAGGGAGGGACAATTTAGACACAGACACTCACATGGGGAGAACCCCCACCTGAAGGTAGAAGGAGAGGCATGGAACATATTTGCCTTCACAGCCCACAGAAGAAACCGACCCTGCCCACACCCTGATCTGGGATCTCCAGAACTGTAATGCAATAAATTTTTGTGGTTTAAAACACCTAGTTTGTGGTACTGTGTTATACCAGCCTTGAAAAACTAATGCAGTTAGTCTGGGGAGGGATGTTACACTGCAAAGACCGTGTGCAGGTATCTTCTCAAGTTGATCATGAGGTCAAGCCTGGGTCCCAAGTCAGAGACTGGCTGGAAGGTTCAAACTGCATGGTGCATCACTAGGTATCCGAATGATAAAGTGATGATGTTGACAGCTGAGATCTGCTCTGTACACGGTGCTGAGCCCTTCCTATGCACCATTTCATTAGATTTTAAACAACATCCCGACAGGATAGACCATATAACCCCTTTTCTTACAGAAGAGGAAACTGAGGCTTGGAAAGTGAAGCTGCTAATAAGCAGTAGCCAGTAACTTGATAACTTGATATTGCCTAGAATTCAGTGTAAAGCAGGGCCCACAAGCTACAGCCCACTAGACAAGTCCAACTTCCAGTCTCTTTTTATACAGCTTGAATATTTTTTAACTAAGAATTTTTTAAGCTAAGAATTTTTTAACATTTTTAATGGTTAGGCAAATTAAAGGAATAGCTGGGTGTGGTGGCTCACATGTGTAATCCCAGCTACTCAGAGGCTGAGGCAGGAGGATTGCAACTCCAAGGCCACCTGGGCAAATTAGACCCTGTCTCAAAAATTTTTTACAAACATGTTAAAGGCTAAAGATTTAGCTCAGTGATAGAGCACTTTTCCAGAGTGTGTACCACTGTAGGTTCAATCTCCCATACCCAAAAGGAGGAGAAAAAGAGGGGAGAGGGAAGGGAGAGGAAGAAAGAAGAGGAGATTTCTTGACAGATTAAGACAGAGGACATCATATAAAAGTCTAATTCTAGTGCCCATAAGTAAAGTTTTACCCAAACAGGAGCACACTTATTCATTCACATGTCATTGATGTCTACTTTCAGGCTTCCAGCACAGAAATGAGTAGCTTGACAGGAACCCTAAAGCACACAAAGCTGAAAATATTTACCATCTGTTCCTTTATCAAAGAAGTTTGCCAACTCCTTTTCTACAGAACAAGTAGAGCGTGCAACTCAAAGTCGTCCATGAACAGGAAGCATCCTCAAGGAGAGACTTTTAGGAAAGATGCCTCAGAATCCATTCTCCATCCCTGATCATAATGTTACCAACATCCCCCAGGGGATTAAAAGCATACTTAAAGTTTGCCCATCACTGGGCTAGCTAGGTGTCCTATAGAGAATTGGAATCCGAGCAGAATTTTTTTTTTTTTTAAAGACGAGGTCTCACAATATTGTCCAGGCTGGCCTCGAACTCACGGTGTCCAGCTGTACTGCCTGTGGGACTACACGGAGGAGCCCGGCCTCCCAGCTAGGCTTGTTTGAAGCTGCAGTTAGAAGGCATGACCACCAGGTGGCAATAGTGTACTTCTATTAAATGAATTTAAAGTTCTCTTTTTCAAAGCGGGAATCCTGGCTGGGCGGCACTACTAGCCCTGAACGACTGTCATTGGGTTTGCAAGGAGGTATGGGGGTCTGCCCTCTCCTTGCAGTCTGGTCCATGGAGCAGAGGGGACTGTGACAAGATTTAAGCTGGGCATGAGGGACGGCTTGTGATGGGGAGCCACGCCACAGGTTAGGAGTCAGCAAGCTTTCTGCCAAGAGTCCAGTGTAGGTATTGCCGGTTCGCTGGCCCCGGTGGTCTCTGTTGCAATAGTTCAACTCACGCCATTGTAGCATGAAGCCGGCCATAGACCGTACATCAGGGAATGGGTGCGTGAAACTTGGTCCCCCAAAATGCAGTCTTGTTTTCAACCACTTTTTAAAAGCTGAATTTTCAGGACGTGGTTTCTGAGCTGTGGTGTAGGTGAATGGGAGTGACAAGAGGCAAGGAGATCAAAGAGGTTTAAAAAAAAATGAGAGATGACGGGATGGGCTGAATCTCGGCATTAGGAAAGGAAGAATAGATGTCTATGGTGCTGCAGGACCTTTTCACATGCTCCTCCACCCTCCCAGCGCCTCCCAGGGGCTGCCTGCTTGGCTGTGAGGTCTCAGTGCAAACCCCACTGCCTCAGGAAGACTCCTCTAACCTCCACTCCCTACTGCAGCCACATCAGGGACCTCAGTCCATTCACTCACCCTCATTGTCATCATGGCTGTGGTGGGTCCCCAAGGCCCCTGGCACTACTGGGAAGCAGGGGGACCTGGAAGAGGTGGGGCCTTGTGGGAGGCTTTAGGCCACTGAGAGCACGTCTTCAAATGGGAATTTGGGACTCTGGCCCTTTCCTCCTTTTCCCTAATTCACGGCCTGGCCTTGACATGAACACCTTTGCTCCACAGCCCATCCTCTGCCATGATGTTCAGCCTTACCTCAGGCCCCAAAGCAACAGGGTCAACAGACCACGGAGTGAAGCTTCTGAGACTGTGATCCAAATTAGATCTTTCCTCTTTATATATTATCATCTCTGGTATGTGTTACAGTAACAAAAGCTGACAAACACACATTCATCTGTGTAATTCTTTGATTAATGTCTCTTTCACTCTGAACTGTGAGCTGACACGTGGTGGGGGGACTAAGGCTGTGCTGTCTTATTTATCTTGCCCAACTCTGTACCCCTGGGCCTAGGACAGGAGGGACTGTAAATATATTTGTGGAATGAATGAAATGTGTGAGTGAATGAATGAATGAGTGAATGAAGAGGTAGAGTGATGGCAAGAATCCAGGATGCCTGGTGGGCTGGATGGCCAAGGTAGGCTGAGAGGGAACAGAGATGTCAAAGTGGTTGTGGTTCAGGTATGGCTCAAGGATGTCTCCCACGTGTCCGTGTGTTGGAAGCTTGGTCCCCAGGCTGGTCGTGATGGGAGGTTGGAGTCTAGGAGGAGGTGATGGAGGCTCACTCTTCAAAGGAATGAATGCTGGCTTCCAGGAGTAGTTAATAGCTGTTATAAAAGAGGGGGCCTGGCTGCTTCCCAGCCTCTGGCTTCTTGTCTCGCCCTGTGATCTCTCCCCTCACACACGTGCCCTCCACAATGTCATGCATGGTGTGACCCAGGCCAGGGGACCCTCACCAGAGGCTGAATACACAGTGCTACCCAATCTGGGACTTTCAGCCTCCAAAGCTGTAAGATAAATAAACTTCTTCTTTATAAAATGCCTGTCTGGCCTCAGATATTTTGTTATAGTAACAGAAAACAGATGAAGTCAAGGATGGGTTGTTGTGCTGTGAAATATAAACCCCTCTGACCCTCTCAATCCTCAGAAAAGCCTTTTCTGCACCCTTGTGCAAGTGGAATTCCACTGAACTCAAGGACAGAAGCCTCTAGAGCAGGACAGAGAGCTCATGGTGAAACTATTAATTCATCAATAACAGGAGTCTGTGAGAAAATAACCCAGGGCTTCTCTGAAATCTCAGCAAGGGTGTTGAAAAGGGCTGGAGCCCTCTTACTAAGATTTGAAGGAACAGAATGGTGCTGGAGCACAAGAACACAACTTTCTGTCCCTCTGGGATGTTACTGAGTGATTCGAAGAGATATTGGAGACTTAGACACTGAGACACAGAGAGAAAACAGGCCCATCCTGAGACCACATGCCAGATCAGAGGCAAGGGTACCCCAACCTAAGTGAGGGTGACCCTAAAATCCAACTCCTCCCTCCACCATGGATAAGCTGCTATGTGGGTGACTCACAGTTACACTGAAACTAGGAAGAGAGGGCAGCCACAAATGGGATCCCAGGGAACAAAAAGTAGACAAGTGGCCAGGCAAGGTGGCACATGCCTGTAATCCCAGCACTTGGGAGGGGAGGCTGAGGAAGGAGGATCGCCCATGAGTTCAAGGTCATCCTGGGCTGCATACTGAGTTCAAGTCCAACCTGAACTACAAAGCAAGACCCTGTCTCGGAAAGCCAAACGAACAACAACAAAAAAAGTGGACAAGCAGGTAGTAGTGGCCAAAAAGCTGCTTCCTGAAAGTGTGAGGACTCACTGAAGTTTGGGGAAGGGGAGTCCCCAGAGGGGAAGTTCCTACTCTCAAACCCCCATTCGCTGGGAACTTAGCAGGATAGAGGTGTTTCATCTTCATGAACCTGTACGGTGGGAGGTCCCCAAGACCACATTCAGGCTCAACGACTGACTCTATAGGAGGATACACAGCAGTCAGCAAAGCTTTTGTCGTCACAATGACAGTTTATTACAGGAAACCATGCATAGTAAAATCTGCAAAGGCCAAGAGACATGTGGGACAAAATCCGTGAGCTTCTTGCTGTCCCCTCTCAGTGGAGTTTGAGGATATAACACTTAATCCTCCTGCCCATGATATATGACCATTCACAAGGTGTAACGCCATCTGGAGAGGCTCACCTGAGCCTCGGTCTCCAGGGTTTTATTGGGAGCTGACTACTATATTCGGCTGCTATAGCAAAATATCACCTGTAGGTTGGCTTTGTTTTCCTACAGTTTGGGAAGCTAAAAGTCCAAGGTCAAGGAGTTAGTAGGGTGGTTTTCTCTGAGGCCTCTCTCCATGGCTGTCTTCTCCTTGTGTAAACTATTTTAAGTAAGTAATTTGCCTATATCTTTTTTTTTTTTTTGGTACCAGGGATCAAACTCAGGACCTTGCACTCTGGAGGCAGGCAGCAGCACCACTGAGCTAAATCCCTGGCCCGGCTGGCTGTCTTCTCCTGTGTCTCACATCTTTGGACACACATCTGTGTCCTAATCTCATCTTCTCAAAAGGATCCCGGTCATATCAGATCAGGGCTTACCCTAATGATCTCATTTTAACTGAATTACATCTGCCAAGACCTTATCTCTAAATACAGTCAATGCTGAGGCACTGGGGTTCCGACTTTACCATAAGACTTTGCCAGGAAGGGGCACAATTTAGCGCATGACAGCCACATAGACACCACTGGTGACTGCTGTGGTTTCTGGGTTTTTTGTCCTCCAAGATTCATGAGTTGGGAGCTTGGTGAGACCTTTAAGAGGTGGCTCCTAGAGAAGAGGATATAGCCCAGTCAGAGCATTTGCCTAGCGTGCATGGGATCCTTGGTTCCATCTCCAAAACCACAAAAAATATCCCCCCTATGCCTACTACAGCCTAGTGGGAGGTACTTGGGTCAACTGAAAGTGCAGCTCTTGGAAGTGGTTATGGGACCCAGGTCTCTCTCTGCCTTCCTCTTTGGTGATGTGAACTCTTCTTCCCCTGTGTGCTCCTCTCATTACCATCTGTCATGGTCCAGAAGGCAATCTGTCCAGCCTCAGCAATCATCTGAGGTGATTCAGCTAAGGGGATTCTCACCAGAGCCTGGACCATGCTGTTTGGACATTCAACCACCAAAACTGTGAACTAAACCTCTTTATACAGTTAGCCTGCCTCAGGTATTCCATTACAGTAACAAAAAACTGACAATTACAACTATGTGTATTTGTTGTATTAACTAATTCAGCAGACCTTAGTTACTCAATTTTCAAAGCTTTCGGAGATCGGACTCATAGAGTGTGGCCCAAGGCCTACACCATAAATCCCACTATTGGCATAAACTACCTAGTGTGGCCCTCAGGGATACAAAGAAACTATTCTCAGATAGAATAGTCTATGGGCTTAGAAGCTATCCTCTAGAAGTAAGTCAATAGCCAGAACTTCATTTGAACACATGGATCTCAGAGACCTGGAGGAAGAAGAGAGGGGCTAAGGATGATATGGGACATCTGTCAAGGCCCTGCCAACTCCAGGCCACTAGCTCCCACCTGGCCAACTACTCCTCTCCAGGCTGCCTGCCCTTCCTCTGGCACAACCAGCCTGCACTGTCTATGATGAGGTTATGATGATCACCTGAGCACCTCTGGCTCTGCAAACTAGACACCAGGGCAGCTCCTGGCACGGTGGCCAGTTGCTGAAAGTGTCCCAGGGATTGTGCAGGGGCCTGACCAGCAGGAGAATCCAGCAGATATGTGATAAAAGAGAGCACTGTGGGGAGTAGAAGGAAGGCAACGGGGAACACAGATCCTCCTCAACTTCACGCTACAGCTCCCTGGATGGATTTTTCCAGAGGCTACCAGGAAGCCTTGGCCAAAAACACTTCACTGCCCAGTTAAGCCCACGTTCCACCTCAGGAGAAGCTTCACGGCAACTGCATCACCCTCTCTACCTCTCACTCCCCAAGGGTCACCTCTGGGCAGCCACCTCTTCCTGGTTCCTCTGAGGTCCGACTCTCAGCCCAGGTGGCCTGCACAGGCCGTCATTCACCTCCTTACCCTGGAAGGTGATGGATACGTGGGAGCCTCAGGCATGAAGACAACTGGGAATGACAACAAGGGGTGGAAGAAGTATGGGGTCTGCTCCCCATAACCTCTGTCTTCCATCACCCAAGAGCTGAGATTCCCCAGGGAGCTGGCAGGACAAGAGTACGTGTCACACAGCTTTAGGGTGCCGTGACAAAGTACCTGAGAAAATCAGCCTGGAGGAGGGGAGGTTTATTTTGGCTGTTTTGGAGATGTCAGTCCAGTCCATGGTCAGTGGCTGCTTTGCTTTCAGGCTTGTAGAGAGGCAGAAACATCATGGCAGAAGAAAGCTGCTCACCTCATAACAGCCAAAAGCAGAGAGAAAGAGACAACAAGGAAGGGGCCAGGGACAAAATGTACCTTTCCCAGCCATACCCCAGTGACCTGTTTCGCCCCATCAGGCCCGACTGTGGTGAGGTTTTTGCAAAGGAATAGATCTTTATTATTAATAAATTTTATTTCATCTCTCCCACCCCCAAGCCCCCTCCCCTCCCTATGTACAAAAGCTTTGTTTCCATTTTTTCCTTCTATTTTCACTTTTTTTTTTTGCAAGGGAATACATTTAATACAGGACACATAATTTATAGGATTATTTTATAATATTCACCCACAAAGTCAAATGCAGGGGGATGCAATGGAACTGTCTGTGCACTAGAGACCCAAAGAATCCAGCTGAGGGCCTGGATATCACAGCAATGTCCCACACAAGTCCAGCTAAAGGCCTAGAGCCCAAGGCAATGTCCTCCACAAGTCCAGCTAGAGGCCCAGGGCCCACAGCAATCTCTTATGCAAGTCCATATGGAGCATCTGCTCCAGGAAGGCCCAAAGGCCAGTGGTAGAAGCTAGAAAGCCTGCCCAGGCAGGGTGAAGGATTTGTGCTACCAGATTGAGGGATCTGCACTGGAGCCAGGAAGTGATGCTCAAGGTGAAGATCAGAGCTCCCCTGATGAGAACAGCAGCCATTGCCAGTGACAGCAAAGACCTGAGCTCTGACGACAATGAGAACAGCCAAGTTCACTTCAGGAAAACCATGACAAGCTTCTCCAAGAAAATCAACAACAAACAATCTTCCCCTCCAGGTCTCTTTTTGTATGCCATTGGCAACAATCCTCAGATGGGTCTTCCATGCCCAGAAACACACTGATTCAGTTCAGCTGGACATTACAAGGTGACCATTAGTTAATCCACCACAGGTCCCACCCCATTTTTAGCCCATTGAGCTATAAAACTCATGAATACATTAACCCACTAAAGAAGTTGGAGCCCTCACGATCCAACCACTTCCCAAAGTCCCAGCTGTTTACACACTGCATTGAGGGACCGAGTCCCCAACCAGATGAACCTCGGATTCATTTCCTATCCAAACCGCAGCAGGGGACCTAGCCCCACAGACACATGGCCACCCTCACAGCTTTGGTGACATGGATTATTCTTCCCTTTGGACAAATGAGGAAACCAAAGCCTAGAGAGAATATTTCTTTTTTATTTTTTCTACCATCTTTTATTTTGCTCTTTGTTTATATTTTCTGTTTCTCATATAAGAAAAATCATGTGATATTAAAGCTTGTGTGTCTGATTTACTTCACTTAACATTGTGGTGCATCCATTTTTCCTACAAATGACTGGTGTGTATTTTTCTTTATGACAAAGTAGTACTCCATTGTGTGTAAATATCATATTTTCTTTATCCATTCCATCTGTTGGTGGACATAGAGGCCACTTCCAAGATTTAGCTACTATGAGTTGTGCTACTATAAACATGGGTATGCATGTATCACTATAATATGATGTTTTTAACTCTTTCAGGAAGATATCTAGGAGGGAAATAGCTGAGTGAAATGAAATTTCTTGTTTTAGTTTTTTGAGGAATCTCCATGGTGATTTCCATAGTAGCTTACATTTACATTCCCACCAACAATGAAGGAGGGCTCCTTTTCCTCCTCAGCTTCATCAACATTTGTTATCTGATTTCTTTTTGTTGTTGTTTCCTGATTTCTTGATGATAGCTAAGAATGTCTTTCTTTGGCATCTCCTGAAAGCTGACCCTGAGACAACAGTTGAACTACAAGTGCTATGTTTGGGGAGTGATCCATCAGAAATGCTGAAAGTAGTGAACGGAGACAGGGAAGCAAGGGTCAATAAAAGGTTCATTTTTAAGCAAGTTTCCATGGTGGGTGGCTGGACCTCAGTCCCATGGGACAGTGTAGCACATGCCCCTCAGTCACCTCATACCAAGGGCACGGGAGCTGTGGTATTCATCCTCCATCTCTCACTGTCTGCCATGAAGGTAGAGTTCTGCTGAACCCTCTCCACTAACCATCCCTCTCCACTTGCATTTGCTCTTTCAACAAATACCTATATGTGCCAAGGGCTGGTTAATCCATCAGGCACTTGAAATGCACAGCATATCAGGCCTGCAGCTAATGAGGGCATCTGGGGGAAACACACACACACATACACACACACACACGCAAGCACGCACACACATGTGCACATGCTCTAAAAACTGTACTACAGTTTCAAAAGACACAAGAATAAATTTACAAACTTTATTAAACATGAAACTCCACAGTCACAATCATTTCATAATATACAATTTGCAAATAATTTGTTCTCACTTATCAATAATTATAGCCAGTGATGAATTAAATGAGCTACACATAGGCAAATAAATGCAATAGATAAAAACAAAGACTTTATCAAACAGGTTTACAGAAAATAATAAATATTATGTGGTATGAGGGGTTTGTTTTATTTTGGTTTTGTTTTCACTATGTAACCAGGCTGGCCTCAAACTTCTAGGCTCAAGGATCCTCCTGCCTCAGCCTCTCAAGTAGATAAGACTACAGACATGCACCCCTGTCCTAAGCTTGAGGATGTTTCTTAGTTATTTGTTGTAACAGAGGTGGGACAATGGCTGCTGTGACCCTATCTCCTCTGAGGCTCCAGGGTACCCTAGATCTGTCCCTAACCTGGGCTTGTGAAGTCTTGACCTCCAACCCACTCCCCATGTCAGCCACTGCCTCAAGGTATCTGAACAGGGTTCTGTTAGGGAGGAGGGTGCACCACACCCTCTTCCAGGCTAACTCTCCAAAAACACACCTATCCAAGAAAAATGAACAAAGCCTAAGGGATGTGTGGAAAACAAGAATTTAAAAAGAACAGAATGGGGCAGAATGAATATCTGAAGAAATAATGGCCCAAAACTTCCCAGAGTTGATGAAAGACATGAATTCACATATCCAACAAGCTCACGGAACTCCAAGTAGGATAAACACAGAGAACCACAGTGAAACATATTAAAACCACACACGCACACACACAGCTCCCTATGTCCATGCCTCTTGGCCACCCCTCTTGGCACCTAATCTCCTATCTGAACATTCAGCTGTGAGAGACAGGTGAGCCTCACCTGGATGAGGAGGCAAATAAATGAACAAACCACTCGATTCTTAAATCCAAGCTGTGGTAAAATAGGAGAAAGGACACAAAATTAAGTAATACCAGCTGGACAGCAGTGGATAGGCAGAAAGAAAGCCTCCCAAGGAGGTCCCATTAGACCTAATGAACAAGAGGCAATCTCAGGAGAACCTGAGGGTCTCTCAGATAAAAGGGGTGTGTGTGTGTGTGTGTGTGTGTGTGTGTGTGTGTGTGTGTGCACGTGTGTATGAAAAGGGCCTGGGGCAGAAAGAGCTTGACAACAAGGAGGACCAGAAAGGAAACTGGAATAAAGGTGGCAGAAAAGAGATGGCACCAGAAGTCTTGTAGGTTATAGTGGGAATGTAGATTTAATTCAGGGCATGGGTAAGCAGTCACAGGAATGTGCCAGCATAACTATCAGCAGGAGTGTGCCATAATCTGATTTCAGTTTTAGGTCCACCCTGGGCACTGCATGGGGTACAGAACATAGAGGTAAATTCAGGTATATTTCTGCAAGAACATCTCTGATCTCATCCATCCAAGCTCATGAGACATGACTTCCATTGAGAGATGTAGGTCTACATCCAAACCTTGATGTTGCAAATGACAAGTGTGTTTGATAGTTAATCTTGACTGTCAACTTTGGCTTGCGAGATGCCTGGGACATGAGAAATGTATACTTCTGGGTGTGTCTGGGTGGGCCATGGGTCATGACCTTGAGGACGGTACCTGATCCCTAGCCTTTTCCTCTTGGGCTCTTACTTGCTTGCTCTGCTTCCTGTCATGGGTTGAGCAGTTTTTCCCTCCATACCCTTCCACCCTGCCACTTCTATCTTGAAACCAGCTGACCATGGACTAAACCCTCCGAACTGGGAGCCAAATTAAAGCCTTCCTCCTTTAAATTGCAGGTATCAGGTGTTTTGTCTCAGACACAAAATGCTGATCAGCACAGAGTGTAATGCCCAGTGTAGCCGAAAAGGTAATGTAGCTTCTGCCTTGTTCATTTTTGGAGCCCTGGGAAGCTGTCTCAGAAGTCCAACGCCACCATACTGAGAGGAAGTGGAGGACACATGAAAAGGCCCATGCAGTTGCCCTAGTCCACAGCTGCAGTGGAGGTTCCTGCCCAGAGCAGGCATCAATGCATCTGTGCAGTGGTGTGGGCATGATGCATCCCCGAGGGCTTCGTGTGCTGGAAGCTCGGTCTCCAATGTAGCTATGTTAAGGGATGGGGCCAAGAGGGAGGACCTTAGGTCAATGGGCTGTGGCCTCAGACTGAATTAAGGCAGTTCTCAGGGATGAGTAGGTTGTTGTAATAGTAAGCCCCACCCCGAGTCACTCTCTGACTTCCTGTCTGGGTATAAGATTTCTTGCTGGCCCCTTTCCATCTTTCTCTTCTGCATTGTGACACCAGAAGCCTGACACCTTCGCCAGCACCAACCTGGTGAACCTCCAGAACCGAGTTAAACAAACCTCTTTGCTTTATAAAATTACCACCCTTAGGTTTTTCATTATCCTAACAAAAAACTGATTGATACAACGTATGACTGAAGATGCCTCCAGGTGAACCTGTGGCCCCTCTCTCCCATTTTGAGTACAAACAGCAATGCCCGCTCTCCCCTGTCCCTGTTCCTGACCTACAGCAGCTGTGAGCAGCCGTTTACACCAAGTTTTGGGACAGCTTTTTAAAACAACCGTAGTAACTGGAATGTAGGCTGAGGAGGTTGTGAGCAAGCTGGGTGCGGAGGGAGAGGCAGAAGCGGCACTGGGGAGACCAAGGAAGAGGCCCGGGGGAGAGCGAGCTACTGAAAAGGATGCTGAGGCTTGCACCAGGTTGAAGTCGTGGATGGAAAGGGAAGAGGAGGATTGGGTGTAGGGTGCATTTGGAGGCAACCTGGGGAAATGATCCCGTTTATACAGATGGGGAAACTGAGGCATGTAGCATCATCTAGAGAGTGAGTAAGAGAGCAGTCTAGGGCCGAGCCTGTGCCATTGAATTCCCAGTTGGAGCGGAGGAGGGCGACCCGCAGCCCCCATCCTGCGCCCTCCAGGCCCGGGGCAACTACATCTCCCAGCAACGCCCGCTCGAGCAGCTGGAAGGGGAAGGGAAAAAAAAGTTTGGGCCAAGCATTCCCGGAATGCGCTTCCTGCGGCCCGGAGGCAGGGCGGGCGGGGTGCGGGGCGGGGCGCGGGGTGGGGCGGGGCGCAGGGATGGGCAGGGGGGACGCGTTTGGCTCGGCGGCCCGGGCCCCAGCATGGCCGAGCCGCTACTGCGGAAAACCTTCTCCCGCCTCCGGGGCCGGGAGAAACTTCCGCGGAAAAAGTCAGACGCCAAGGAGCGTGGTGAGAGGGCCGGGGTGCGGCGGAGCACGGAGGCACAGAGCCGCGCGCAGCCTGGGGGCCTGGGACCCCCAAGGAGGGACAGCTGGAGGGACAGTGGCGCCCCACGGAGCCCCCTACGGGCCGTGGCGCACACGGCCAGGGCGCGCGGGGGTCCTGGGAGCCCGGGTCTGCGTGGATTGGGCGCGCGGACCGTTATGTGCGGCCGGCCGGGATGGCTCGGTGGGAGGCCCGGGAGGGGGCCTTGCCCCAACAGGAAATGGGGTGGCGGGGAGGAGGGGCAGGAGGCTGGGACGCTGGCCCAGCCCGGGCGGGCAGGGGGCACCGCAATGGGACATGGTGGGGAAGGGGTCATGCTCCTGCATCCCACCCCGCTCCCGTCCACACACTGCTAACTGTCGCTGTGCCTGCCTTGGGCAGCCCGGGGAAACTCTTCCCTTATACAGATGGGGAAACTGAGGCACGTGGCAGTTTCAGTGGTTTGCCCAGAGCCGAGTAGAGTGAGTTAAACAGCGATCTGGCCTATGTTACTCACAACAGACCTCTGAGATGGGGTCCTGGGAGGTGGCCAGGGGAGGGGATCAAGGGACAGCGAGACAAGACCTTAGGGAAACTGGAATTCATGGGACGGGTGTGTGGGAAGAAGCTAGCTAAAGGAGAGCGGCTCCACCACTGCACAGACCTGACCTCCTCCCCAGCCTTTCCCAAAGATCCCAAGGTTCCCAGGGCCGGAGAAGGGAAGGGGGTGCCCACACAGAAACACACAGGAAATAGTCTATGATGTCAGATAGGGGATGGAGCAAACGGGAGGCCACAAGGCCTTGACAAGGCCTGGACTGAGGGACAGGACCCACCCCAGGGTAGGAACAGAGTTTGGGGTGCAGGTCAAGTTCCCTGTCAGCCCACTCCAATCTCCAGAGCGGCACAAGCCAGCATCTGCTCGGAGCTGTGAGCTTGGCCGTGACCTGGTGTCTAGGGAGCCCTTCCCACACCAAACCCCCTGAAGCCCTCCTGGAGGTCAGCACCACGTCTCTCCTTCCGAAGGAGGATGCTGAGGCTCAGGGAGGGGAAAGGACTCGCTCAAGTTCACCCTGTGAGCAGGGCCAGGCACACACTTCTGTGCTGGGATTAAACAGAGAGTAGGAAGAGTGAAAACTGGATCCAGGGGCCTGAGGGACCAAGGACAGCTGACCTGGGCCCTGAGGCTGGAGGGACTCAGCCCCCTTTGGAATGCTAGGAACTGAGCTGGCGATGCGGGAGATCGCTGGCCTGTGGCTACCCATTCCAGATAAGACGGCGGGTCCCTGGGGGCAATGACTGAAGCCCAGGACAGGACAGGGCATCCCACGTGTCAATCAGTGGCTTGGAATGAAGGCCAGTACTAAAGTGACCTCACAAGAGCCCTGGGCTGGGGCTGTTTTAGGGGAACTGAGGGGCTGCATCTCACTCCCTTTGCTCTCCACCAGGCCGCCCAGCCCAGCACCCAGAGCCCAGCCCGCCAGAACCCCAGGCCCTTGAAGGGCCCCAGGCAGGAGCAGAGGGACCCCTCAGGCCGGAGGCACCTCGGAGCCCTGCCCGGGGGGTGTACCTGCAAAGCCTGGAGCCCAGCAGCCGAAGATGGGTGCTGGGAGGGGCCAAGCCACCTGAGGAGGTGCCTCTGGGGCCAGGGATACCTAGCAGTGGGGAGCCCGCTGGCGAGATCTGGTACAACCCCATCCCAGAGGAAGACCCCAGACCCCCAGCACCTGAGCCACTGTGGCCACAGCCAGGCTCTGCTGAGCCAGAGAACCCAACCCACCAAGGTAGGTACAAGTGTCACCCGGGTCACTATGTTCACCTCCATACTCCCTGGTGGCCACGGCCTCACCCCCACCCTCAGGTGACCACAGCCTCGCTCCTGCCCTGGGCCCAGGCTCGGAACCCTAATGTCTGCTCTCACCGCAGGTGCAGCCCCCGCCAGCCCCCCAACCAAAACCTCCCGAACCAAGTCCCCGGGCCCTGCCAGGCGCCTCTCTATGAAGATGAAGAAGCTGCCCGAGCTGCGGCGCCGCCTGAGCCTGCGGGGGCCCAAGGCTGGCCGGGAGCGCGAGAGGGCTGCCCCAGAGGGCTCTGTCATCACCCGCTACCACCTGGACAGCAGTGTGGGGAACCCCCGGCGGATGGCAGCTGCTGGGAGCACTCAGAGCGCCAGGGCTGTGTACCTTAGTGATAGCGATTCCCCCGAGCGCCCGGCAGGCCCCCCATCGCCTGCTGCCTTTCGGCCCTATGAAGCAGGCCCAGCGGCCCGGGTGCTGCCAGCTGCACTCTGGGGCCGCCTCAGCCTGCACCTATACGGGCTCGGGGGACTGCGGCCAACACCAGGGGCCACCCCGAGAGACCTCTGCTGCCTGCTCCAAGTGGATGGGGTGGCGAGAGCCCGCACAGGACCCCTTCGAGGAGGGCCGGACTTCCTACAGCTGGACCACACCTTCCACCTGGAGCTGGAGGCCGCCCGGCTACTGCGGGCCCTGGTGCTTGCTTGGGACCCTGGCGTGAGGCGGCACCGGCCCTGTGCCCAGGGGACTGTGCTGCTGCCCACAGTCTTCCGAGGTAGGTCATGGGATTTAGAGCAGGAGGGACAGGGTACAGCACCCAGCCCAGGGTGGCCCCTACCCTGAAAGTGCCCAGAGGGTTGGGCTCTGGGGGAAAGATATGACCTGCTCTAGGAAGGGCCAAGACCCGGGAACCTTTGGGACACATGTGACCTGGATCCTCTTGTGTCCTCAGGCTGCCAGGCCCAGCAGCTGGCCATCCGCCTGGAACCCCAGGGGCTGCTGTATGCCAAGCTGACCCTGTCGGACCAGCAAGAAGCATCCGCCACAGCTGAGCCCCGTGTCTTTGGGCTGCCCCTGCCACTGCTGGTAGAGCGGGAGCAGCCCCCAGGCCAGGTGCCTCACATCATCCAGAAGTGTGTTGCACAGATTGAGCGCCGAGGGCTGCGGGTGAGCCCCTGTCCCCTCCCCTGACCCCCGAAGTTTAGATCCACTCCCCCCCCAAAACCCCCACAGTATGGACACCAGACCTCCCACCAGCCTGGGCTACTCGTAACTCAAACCCCAACCTAGACAGACAGGAGACCTCTCCCCTCAGATCACAGCACCCATGCCAGAACCCTGGGTTCGTCCGTCCATGTAATAAAAGGACCTGGGCCCTCCTGGAGCTCAGTCTCCTGGGAGAAACACATGACTCTAATAGGTCACAAATGTAAAGGTGGCTGGGGTGTGATGGAGCACACCTATAATCCCAGCATGTGGGAGGGTGAGGCAGGAGGTGTAGTGAGTTTGAGGCCAGCCTGAAGTATATAGCGAGACCCTGTTCCAAAAAACAACAAAAGAAAGAAAGAAAAGAAAGAAATGGGAAGAACCTGGGGTCTGCAAGAGCTTAAGGGCAGGCCTGAGGTGGTCAGGGAAAGCTTCCTGGAGGAGGACATGACAAGCGATCTGAGAAGCCAGAGGAAGCAGTGCAAGCAGAAGGTTTATAAGGCCACATCCAGGCAGCCAGGATGGGGTTCCAATAACAGGTGTCGCAGGAGCAGAAACATAACAACTGATGCTTCTTACAGCCACTTGCCTGGCCACACCCCCAGCCCCCACAGCAGTAGGCCCTGGTCAGTGTGTAGCCCAGACAAAACACCCTCTGTCCCCACCCCTAGGTAGTGGGCTTGTACCGTCTGTGCGGCTCCGCAGCAGTGAAGAAAGAGCTTCGGGATGCCTTTGAGCGGGATAGTGAGGCTGTCTGCCTCTCTGAGGACTTATACCCTGATATCAACGTCATCACAGGTCAGCATGACCCCCTTCACCTCTGCGGACTCATCTCCTTTCAACCCTCAGGTCAAGCTGGGCTGGGGGCCCTACTGACTCCACTGGTCTAACCTTGTTTGCACTCTTCTGCACCTGTCCTCCTCCTCTGCCCCCCTACTCCCAGTCCCAGGGAATCCTCTGGTCTTGGAAGCCACTGATGCCCTGACCATAGGGGTCCTGTGTCCACAGGCATCCTCAAGGATTACCTTCGAGAGTTGCCCACCCCACTCATCACCCAGCCCCTTTATCAGGTGGTCCTGGAGGCCATGGCCCGAGGCCCCCCAAGCAGAATTCCTCCAAGTCCTGAGGGCACCCGAGGGCTCCTCAGCTGCCTGCCAGATGTGGAAAAGGTGAGTCGGCCCTGGTGGGAATGGTGGGAAATGGGGTGAGCAATACCAGAAGAGCACTTCACCCCTGCCTGAGCTTGCAATAGGCACGAACTCATGGGACCATCACATTCCTACAAAGCAGGTACTACTGGTACCTCCATTTGTAGACCAGGAAACTGAGGCCCAGAGCAGTTGCCCAAGGTGGCATAGCCAGGGTATGTCAAAAACACAGATTCTCAACACAGATCTGCCAACCTGCCACAAGGGAAGTTCCTGGCTGTGGGATCTTAAACAAGTCCTTTCCCTCACCTGTAAAATGGGATTCATGACAACCCTGCCTAACACACACAGGAGTGGGATGGACTCTCAGCTCTGCCATTCCAAAGCTAAGTTGTCTTGGCCTCTGTCTGCCTTCTAGCTAATGGGATTGTGCTAACAGCTCAGCCACCTTCCAGCTGTGAGACCTTAAACCTCAGTATCCCCACTTGGGTCACCTCAGTCTCCCACAGGTGCAGCAGGGCCCCGACTTTACTTGCCTCACGCCCACTCACCCTCCCCTCACAACACTCTCCCACAGGCCACGTTGACGCTTCTCCTGGACCACCTGCGCCTCGTCTCCTCCTTCCAGGCTCACAACCGCATGACCCCACAGAATTTGGCCGTGTGCTTCGGGCCCGTGCTGCTGCCGGCGCGCCAGGCATCCGCCCGGCCCCGCATCCGCAGTTGTGGCACAGGCGTCACCAGCGCGGTGGACTTCAAGCGCCACATCGAAGTGTTACACTACCTGCTGCAGTCTTGGCCAGGTGAGCCTGTCAGCGGCCTGGGCCGCCAATCCAGGTAGGCTGTTATGGCAGCGCCTTCTCGAGCGTCCAATCAGTCTGGTTAAAGTAGGCCACGCCCCCTCAGGTAAACCAGCAATCTGACCAATCAACCGTTGATGCGGCCAGAGGCCCCGCCTCTCAACGTGCCACTCAGAAGCCTAGTTGTCTAAGCAACCAATTCGGGCTTTACCAGTGCAATCTTAATCCGGTCCAATGCCTTGCCTTCCCAAAGGCCAACCAGGGGCCTAGTTGTGCATGACGTCATCACAAGCGCTCCCTCTCCTCCCTCAGATCCCCGGCAGTCCCCAGAGGCTCCAGATGTCGCACCGTACTTGCGGCCCAAACGACAGCCGTCCCTGCACTTGCCGCTAACAGGCCCTGAGGTGGTGACTCGGCCCCGCGGCCGCGGAGGCCCGGAGAGCCCCCCAAGCAACCGTTACGCTGGCGAGTGGAGCGTTTGCGGGCGGGACTTCCTGCCATGTGGACGGGACTTCCTGTCCGGGCCTGCCTATGACCACGTGACGGGCAGCCACAGCGATGAGGATGACGATGACGACGACGAGGCGGGTGAGCAAAGAGGCGCTGCCGACTTCGAAGATGAGTTTGATGCGCCCTTCAATCCGCACCTGAATCTCAAAGATTTTGACGCCCTCATCCTGGACCTGGAGAGAGAGCTCTCTAAGCAATTAAACGTGTGCCTCTGAACTCGTGGAGCAGGGCGGGACCCTGGTTACTAAGGCAGGGCCCTTAGTGACCTCAGAGGACCGGACGTGTTGCACAGGCCGAGCTCCTGGTTGCTAGGAGAGTGGCGAACTGGCCAGCCTCCCAAGCTGAAAGTCAGTCCCAGTTCTCTGTGCCACTTATTTGGGCACTAGTTGCCAGGGCCAGGCACGGGATTTTTAGCGACTAGCTCTTGTGGCCGTCTTTCCTGAGCACCAGGACTAAGCCTGTTGTTGCCAAAAGGCAGTTCTCCTGCTTGCCAGGCAGGCCTCTCGCCACCCCTTCGCTGGGGTGCACACCAATTACTGTGAGCATCACCCTGGGGTGCTGAGACACCTCTTAGTCCTCTTGTTGCTGCCAACCAAATCAGTATTAGCTTCGAGCACTGCACTCTTGTTTCTCCCTCCCTTGGAGGACCCAAGGACTATCATGAGGTTCTGTTTGAGGGTGAGCAGCCCCTATCCTAGGCTCCAGCTGGATAGGGACAGCCTGGGGATTGTAGAGAAACAACTGGTTTCCCCACCCTCTTTTCCAGGGAAGACCCCACGATAGGCCTCCAGCCAGCCAATGGAGATGACAGAGTCTGGCCCTTACCTTCCTCTTCTCCCCTCCCTACCCTTGAAAAAATGGAGCACTTAGCCCCTCTGTTTCAGAGGGGCCCCGCCTGAAGTGTCAGGCTGGGGCACTTTGGTACGAAACCTATTTATTGCCTCCGTGTGTGTGTGTGTGTGTGTGTGTGCGTGCGTGCGTGCGTGCGTGCGTGTGTGTGCGCGCGCGCGGGCTGATGTGCATGGCCCCACCTGGAAGTGGGTTGTGGGATTCTTCTAGGGACCACAGAGGGGTAAAGATTTCAGCCTGCCAGGTACCCCGAAATCCCCAGTAATCCAGTGAGAGAGTAAGGTCCCCTTCCTGTCTCCCTCTTTTATTGACAATAAATCAATATGCACAGGTTTTGTGACTAAATCCTCGGGCCCACATGGGTCAGAAGAGATGGTTTATTTGGTCTGTAAGAGCGGAGAGGAGATAGTGCATGGTTAGGCCTGTGGAGACAAAGGCCCGTAGCTCTCCAGGGCTGCCACGGTGCCTCTTGGAGCACAACCTCAGGGAGGATTGTGAGGTCACTGGGCCGCGTGGAATAAGTCCAGGGTGGGTGAGGATGAGACTCCAAACCAGGCACAGTCCATGTACAAAAAGGAAGCCAAGCATACTAACCCACAAGGCCCTATACGGAAATGGAGCCATCACGGAAGTCCGTCCTCCCAATGAGGATGTTGACCACGACCGGGTGGCCATCTTGGCACTGCTGCTGGCCATCACGCAGCACTTTGACCACCTGGTCCTCATTTTCCCGTGAGAGTAGCAGGCCCCGGGCCCCCAGACCTATGGCTGCCTTGTGATAATCTAAAAGAGGAGATAAGTCAGACCTAGCCCACTATGTAGCCAGCCCAGGAGAAGAACATAAGCCCAGCTGGGCCCAAAGCAGCACCTGTCAATTCCACCCACACGCCCTGCTGAGACTCCTCACCAGTATAGGCCAGGCTGCAGGCCACGTTGCTGCCCAGTCTGGGCACCTGCTCCCGGGAAATCTGGGTCCAGCCTGCATCGTTCCCTATCAATGCTATTACAGGGATCTGCAGAAAAAGATGAGTCGGGCCACAGCCTTCAGCCCAAAGGCCTGGCCAGCCAAAGGACAAGGCCTCCGGCTGACCAACAGTACCACCCCAACTCACAGTTCTTGACATCTCCCAAAACCCCAGGCTTCAAGCTTCCCCCTCAGGGCAGCCCAGTCACCTTGTGTCTGACGAATGTGTCAAACTCAATGAGGCTGTAGCCAAAGGCTCCATCCCCAAACAGGCACCAGACCTGGTAGAGGGGGACCCAGGATGGTTACAGTGGTTCACAGCCCAGAAGCCAGCAAGTCTCCCACATCCAGAGCCTCACCTCAGCATCCGGCTGGCACAATTTGGCCCCAAGTGCAAACCCTGCACCAACTCCCAGAGTCCCAAAGGCCCCTAGAAAGACAAAAGAGCAGCTGTGAAGGGTCCAGACGGTGAAAGCTGCTCAGGGTATGGGTCCTTCCTTACCAGGATCAAGCCAGCGCAGAGGGCCTCGGGGCTGTACGAGGTATGCAGCAGTAGCTACAAAGTCTCCACCATCAACCACAAGAAATGAATTGTCAGGCAGAATTTCCTCCACCAGCTGCAGGACCCGCACTGGGTTCAGGTGCTGGGCTACAGGCCTTGCTGCCTTCTCCCTGCAACAGGTTGGTGAAGGTCAGCAGGGCTAGCCATAGAGCCGGCTGGGAAAGCCCCTGCCCATTCCACTCCCCTAAGACCCACCGATAGGTCTGCTCCTTCTGCCAGTCAGCTTCCCGCAGCTCCTCTAACCAGTCTGTGGCCCATGTCTGGCCCTGAAGGCCTTGCACCAGCTTTAGCATGAAGGAGCCCACATCACCTGGTAGAGGAAGAGGTCACAGCTGCAGAGCAGTGGCTTCCTCCTGCCCTCCCAGCACCAGAGGCCAGAAGACAGCAAGAAGCCAACAGCCACATCCAAGCAGAAGGGATGGAAGCAGGCCAGGAGTGCTGCCAGGGCAAAGCGGGTGAAAGGCACAAGAGGCAGTCTGCGCAAGAGGGAAGTAAGGCCAGAGAAATGAGATTTAGGGAGTACAGAGAGCTACAGTCCCAAGTTGGATCCATGATCTCCCTGCCCCTCACGCTGCACATCACGAAGTCCTATCAATTCAGCCTCCAAAATGCATTGATAAAAACAGCTGCACTGTGGGCTGGGGAACCAGCTCAGTGGTAGAGCACGTGCCTCGCATCCACAAGGCTGAAAACAAACAAGAAAACCAGCTCCAATCATCAAGCAAGTGTCTGAAACACAGGCACGTAGGAGGTCAGACCTTTGATCAGTGCAGTGAAGGAGTAAACAGCCCAAGATGGGTTTCTCACCATCTGACTTGAGAAATGATCAGTGGAAAATCAGAGAGGTTCAGGTTCTCCCCCAGTCCATCCTGACTCTGGGCCCTGCCACTGCTGTCCTGGCCCTTTTTTAGCAGCCCCACCCTGCCTCTGCCTGTCCCTTCCAGACTGCTGCCCACCAGCTCTAGGGTGGACTTTCCCAAACAAACACAAAAATGCCACTTCTCTGCTTAACCCGAATACCTGTCACCTATGCTTCAGGGGAAAGTCACTGTCTTTAGAACCATCCGCAAAGTAGGGCATGGGAAGGGACTGAAATCAGGAGGGACAGGACAGCAGAAAAGCTCAGGGGCTAAGGAATAAGCTCTCTGTCCTAAGGGTAGTGGGCAGCGTGGCAGGGTCTACCCTGGCCATGTGATCATGTGTACATTCCCTCCCTGCCCTCCTCCCATCTGTTCCTATAAAGGCACCCATGGGTCTGAGAGCCAAGTATGTGTCTCTGGTTATCTTAGGGGCAGGGCCTGGGCCTTCATCTCTGACACCCAACTCAAGGCAGCTGCAGTATAAGCCAGGAGGAGAGGGATCACGTACATGGTGGGGACACTGCAGAGCTCACCCTGCACGGCCTCCTGGGGCTTCCAGAAGATGTCTGAGTTCAGCAACAACTCCTCCCGGTTCCGATTGACGATGATAATCTTGCTGCGGCGGCTCAGGACACGGCCATAGGAGAGGCGGAAGTCACACACGGCTCCTGGGGCAAGGGACAGGGCATCAGTACAAAGAGGCCCAGCATCCTGGGCAACACCCATGACCTAACTTCTGATCCACTGTTACTGACTATAAAGGGTCCCTGTGCTTTCTGCAATGACCCTACAGCTCTCAAATCAGGGCTGACCCCAGGAGTAGCCCTTGTCAACTAGGTGTGGCAGAAGCAATGGTCTCCCATTCCTGAGAACAGATTTCAAGAGGCTTCGAAAGCTGGGGGTGCAGCTCAGTGTAGAGCACTTGCCTAGCATGTGTGAGGCCCTGGGTTCCACCCCCAGCACCACAACAAAAACAAACAGATGGAAAGAGGGAAGGAGGAACAGGGCAGGAAAGGGGAGAGATGGGGAGGGGAGGATGTTTCTCACTCTCCAGTGACCCAGCCTGGCCTGGCCTGCTTGAGGATGCAGAACACAGTGAGCACTGGATGCAGGCGGAGACTCAGCTGAAGCCTTCTAGACCCTACAGAGCCAGCCAAACCCAAACAGCCAAGACAGCCCCAGCCCCACCTGGATCACACCACAGCCTCCCTGCTGACTTCACTCTCAACTCACGAACAAGCCCAGCCAAATCCAATTTATTCTGTTTTGTTTTGTTTTGTTTTTACAGTGCTGGGAATGGAACGCAGAGCCTCAGCCATGCTAAACAAGCATCTACCACTAAGCTGAAACCCCAGCCCTATGCGTTGAGAAATCAAAGGCATCCTAAGCCTTTGAGTTTGGGGATGGTTCTTACAGTCTTGCATCGAGTAAGCACATTTCAGTCAACAACATACATACACAGCTGGACCTGTGTGACACCACTGCCTCGTGACATCGCAGCCACCTTGGTTTATATTTGGTGACGTTCACATGGCAACAAAATGGCCTAATAACACATTTCTCTGAACACATATGCCAGTCATTAAGCAACACATGTCTGTATAAAGCAAGAGCTCAGTCAGGTGTGGTGCACACCAGTCATCCCAGCCCTTTGGGAGGCAGAGGCAGGAGGAACAAAAGTCTGAGGCCAACCTGGGCAACCTGGGAACTCAGACCCTGTCTCAAAATCAAAAATAAAAAGTGTTGGGATGTAGCTCAGTGGGAAGGCCTTGGGTTCCATCCCTAGTAAAGACAGGGGGAAGCTAAGTGATACGCCTAGCATGCATTCATCGGGATTCAAAGCACTTTATGTGAAAATGTGCGTGAGACACAGCAGATACCCTCAAGGCATCTGTCCTCGGGGGTAAGCTGAGTCACACATAGGACTGCAGACTGTGGAAGGTTCACTTGAATTTCAAGTTCAGAGTTATTCTGAGCCAGAGAAATAAAAAGGAGGTTAAGGCAGAGGAAAGATGGTACGCTGACAGGATGGTGGGGAGCCAGGAAGGAGAAGGGGTACAGTCCGGCGGGGAGGGGCTCTCAGAGAGAGGGAGAAGCGGAGCCCCACCTGCCAGGATGACGACATCTGCCTTCTTCAGGGCTGCACCACGGTTCTGCCGGATGTGGAGGGGGTGGTTGCGGCCCAGCAGCCCACGAGCCATTCCCCCCAGGAAGCAGGGGACACCTAGGGTCTCCACAGCAGCCCTGAATGTCCAGGCAGAGCAGAGGTCAGTGTGGCCAAGGGCCTGTCCCCTCCCCGCAGGGCACTGAAAGACCAGGGACCAGGGACATGGCTGGCAGCAGGGCTGGGCCTCACCGAAGCTTGTTGGCGGGCGTCGGGGGCAACAGAGCTTGGCTGCCCAGTAGCAGCAGGGGCCTCTTACCCCGGCTCAGGATCTCCACACAGCGTTGAACCTGGTGCAAGAGTTGGGGTTCACAGGGTCATCCCTGAGTCACTATCAGTCCCCGATCCTGGCTCAGGAAAAGGGTCTGCAGGTGCCAGCCAGGTGGGAGTCCTAGGCCAGGGGAGGGAAGTGATTCACCTGAAGGGGGGATGCCTGGGGGATGTCCAGGGGCAGGGGCCCCTCGGGCTGAGGCTCCCATGCACCCGCAAAGAGGTTAGCCAGGCAATTCTGTAAATACCTGAGGGAGGAGAGGAAGGAGCCAAATTACCAGGATTCTGGGAGCTAAGGAAGGCCAGGTGCTAGGAAGGGGCTGGAAGCAAAGGAGAAAGGAACAGAGTAGAGTAGACCTAGAGCAGTGATGGCGAACCTTTTAGAGCTTTCAATGATAACAGAAAGCTGGCTGTGGCACACGTGCCATAGGTTCACCACCAGTGACGGAGAGGCACCAAGCTGCCAAGTTTCCAGCTACCTGTTTGTCCCAGAAGCCTCTGGGGGCCATGCCAATTTGACACAATGCCGTTATACCAACAAGCAACTCAAGCCCAGGTGCCTGCGAGTCAGGCACATGGGCCTGGGCCTCAGCTCCATCCCAAGCTTCAACTATCTGTCCACATAAGTAATAAGGCACTCTGCAAAACACTCAACCCTTGGGAGTTACTAACATCTTCCTCTCTGGCTTCTTACAATGTTTGTCTGCTTATTCACTGGGCCATGGGCCTAGAGTTTCCTTAAGGCTCTGTGTTGTGCCCCGGAGACACAAAGAGAAATCTTATCCATGCCTTGCCCTCAAGGAACACTCAATCCAGCTAGAAACAGGCCCAGGAGCAATGGCAAGAAGTAGTCAGGGCTTGGAGCCAGGATCCTGTTCTATCTGTTAAGGAGTCAGGATTGCAGAAAGGGAGATGAAGTCTAAGACGGAACTGTGGGACCTACAGTTGAAAGGGAATGAAAGGGAAGAAAGAACCAGCTTTGCAAAGGAGAGAACAAGGGGCAAAGGGGGCAGGTGACCAGCAGGCCAGAGAGCAAAACTTTAAGAACAAGGCCACAGAACAAAATCACTACTGATTGACCCAGCCCTTCAAGCACTTCTCACACACCCAAAGCACAGGGACCCATCTTGTCGATCAGGGTCACCCCAGGCCTCTCCTAGGACCTGGTACATCACTGGGGATTAGTAAATATTTGGAAGGGGAAGAGCAAGAACAAGCAAAGGAGCTGCTCTAACTCAGCCCCTGCTCAGCTGCTGCCACAAGGGCCACACCTTGCTTTTCCAACCCAGCGAGTTCATTCCTGCCTCAGGACCTTTGAACATGCTGTTCCTTTCACCTAGATTGCTCTCCCCACAGCCTGCCCCTCTGGGCCATGCGCAAACCAGTGAATGAGTCAAAGGAGGGTGGGTATGCAGAGAGAAAAGCCTGCATGAGACAGCAGGGGACAGAAGAGGGCACAGTGGGGATGACATTATTCACCAGGACGTCACTCGACCCATGAGGCCCTTCGGTGGCTTGGCTGGCACCATCTCCTTTTGGACCATGAAGTAGGGGTACAGTACATCAAGAGGCAGCTCCACAAACACAGGACCTGTCCAGACAGAAAGGAAGCCGAGCCTGGAGCACTGCGCTCAGCCCCTGACCACTGCCCAGCACCCTACCCCACCTACCTGGGGTACCCGACTGGGCAGCGGCCATCGCGGACCTCAGCGTGGGCACAATGTCCCGCACTCTCCGCACAGACACACACAACTTGCAGAGCGGCCGGAACAGGGACATCTGATCGATGGCCTGGAGCGCACCCCGTTTCTGGCAGCAACAAGGTAGGACAGCTACCATGGGAGCCCCTGGAGCCTTCCTTCCTGGGGTCCCCACCACCGGGCAAATACTGGGCACCTGCAGCAGGGTACTAGCAGCTCCACCTAGCAGCAGGATCGGGGACTGTGCCACCTGAGCATTCTTCACAGCAGTCACCGTGTTGGTGAGACCAGGACCGGCTGTCACTGCCGCCACGCCCACAGTCCCTGGAACACACCCCCGTCAGGGCCATGCCCATCCTCCCTGCCAACCTCCTACCCCCACAAAATCCCCACCTCTCACTCTCAGACACCTACGCCACTGTCCCGCCAGACACCAGCTCTCTCTGCACCGCCCTCACCTGTCAGGCGAGCCACAGCATCAGCAGCAAAGACAGCTGTGACCTCGTGGCGTGTGTCCACCACCCGGATGCCCAGCTTCTCACAGGCCACCAGGAGCGGAGAAATGTGCCCCCCAACCAGTGTGAAGAGGAATCGCACACCATGGGCCCTCAGCACGGCTGCCACATTCTCCCCACCATGCCGGACACTCGCCCCGTCCACCTGGGCCAGGGGTGAGAAAAGCAACATGGTGAAGGAGCCAGGCACAGTAATCCCAGGACTGAGGGAGGCCAAAGCAGGATCACAAGTTTGAGTCCCACCAGGGCAACTTAGTGAGACCCTGCCTCAAAATAAATAAAAAGGGCTGGGGATATAGCTCAGTGGTAAAGCATCCCTGGGTTTGATCAAAAATAAAAACACTGTCAAGGGCCAGTGCACAGGCAGCTGGGAGAGGAACAGAAACAGGGACAGAAGTCAGAGGAACTTGGGTGTTGGTTAAATACACACCATACTACAGATTAGGCCCAGAAAAGGACCTATCATCTTATCAAAGTCTCTTGTCTTTGTATTTCTTATACAGGTAAGGATACCAAGACTGGCCCAAGAAAGATTCAAAGTCCAACAGAACCCATATTCTTTTTTTTTTTGCGGGGGGGGGGGGGTACCGGGGATCGAACTTGTGACCTTGCCCTTTCGAGGCAGGCACCGGAACCACTGAGCTAAATCCCCAGCCCAAGAACCCACATTCTTAATTGCCACTGTCACACTGCCTGATTCAAGAGATGTGGAGCAATCAGGAGAGGATAGGAAAGGTGTAAATATAGAAGGTAGAGGAGTTTGGCCAGGGGCAGGAGGCTACCAGCTGACCTCCTCCCTGCTCTGTGATGTCCCTGCAGGGCCTGGCACCTGGACTGCTGACTCCAGCCCACCTGACTCCCTCCCAACACTGCTGAGCAGGTCTGGGTCCAACTGACACACTGTCAGCCACACACGGCTGACCCCTGCCTGTACAAACTGCATGGACCCTTAGCCCTAGCACCCACACAGTCACACATCTCCAGGTCAGCAGCATTGCTCTTGGCGAGAAGAGGAAGGACTGGAGAAAGGGTTTGGGGAACAGGTAAATTTCTGACAGAGGAACTAGAGGTTCAGAAAGAGACTTGTGAGGTCAGCTGTTCCCAAACAGATCACCTGGGCCAAACTGCAAAACAACCTCTCTGGCCAAACAAGTCACATGCAGCAGACCGCTGAACAACCTCTCTGGGCCTCAGTCTCCTTATGGAAATGTGCACAAAAACAGAAGCAAATACTTGCAGGGAGGTGATAAGGGATATGTAAGAAAATCCCTCTAAAACATTAAGCTTGGCAGAGAACTGTCAGCCCTTTTCCTGCCCACCTTTGTTTCAGCCCACTGATCCCACTTGATTTAGGAAGCACAATCCTAGTGCTGTCTCTACTCTGCAAAAAGGGTTCAAGCCCAGGGGTATGGAGGTAGGAGGGGTGTGACTGCTCAGGCAGTGGTTGCTTCCCTTATCTCTAACTAGTGTCAAAGTCCAGGGCCCATATACCGCTTGGCATTGGAGACAAAGCCCTGCACAGAAACTTCCAGCCAACCACTCTAGACCAGTCAGGACTCGCTTTCCCCACCTGTAGAAAGAGCCAGCCGGAAGAAGCACCCTAAGAGCCCTCCTTCTTTGGCAGCCCCCAGCCGGCCTCCCGCCAGTGCCCTGGAACCTTGTGCATCAGCTGATAAAAAAGCCCCAGTCTGTGAGCAGCCATCAGCAGGGCAGCCACCAGCGTCCCGCACGCCAGAAGCAGGAACGAGGGGAAGGAGCCCTCCGCAGGGGTGGCAGGGGTGGCGGTGGCGGCGGTGGCGGCGGTGGTGGCGGCGGCGGCGGCGGCGGCGGCGGGGGTCTCCATGAGGTAGTACCTAAAGGAAAAAGCGCAGTGCTAATACTGGGGCTAAACACAGTATCTAATCCGGAAAAAAGCGCGTCCCCTACTTCACTAGGCTTGGACCACGCCCCTTGCCGGGAGCTTCCGCGCGCGCGGCAAGGCCCCCAATTCTGCCAAGCTACGCCCCACACACAAGACTGAGGCCACCCAAGGCCAGGCCACGCCTCTCGTGAAGGTGGGGACATGAGGCAGGCAATGACAGGAAAGGGGAGGCGGGACCTGCACACAAAGCGGCCAGTAGAGACAGAGCTCTTATGGGAGTCCTTATACGCCCCACCCACTTGTCACTGACATTCAAATTAAGCCACCACGAGTAAATGCAACGACAACGGCATCAAAACAAAGTATTTTTTTCCGCACGTACCTGTATGTCAATCTATGGGCGGGAAGCCCCGCCCCTCGCTTACACAGGACCCAGAACCTCGGGCCCCAGTGGTGAGCCCGCCCCACGTGGTCACCGTGAAGCACGGAGCCACGGCCCCCCAGTTAGGAATGTGCGACCCCCCCCGCCCCGCCCAAGCCACGCTTCTTCCCTGTAGAGAGCGCGAGCGCGGAGCCCGAGCTTGACTCTCCACCCCAAGCCAGGAGCGGAGGTCAAATACCACCAGGATGCTTCTCCAGCGGCGGACCGACCTCTAGGGTCCCTCAACCTTCACCTACAAGAAACAGCCCTAACGACAGCGGAATTCGGCGCTCTCTGTGCCACGTGACCCCGGCGTGCGCCGCCGCTCCTTTCGCCCACTTGGCTCCGCGGCACCCGTAGTCTGGCCGGATGCGCGTGCGCAGAACCGGAGCCACACTCGGGGCGGGGGGGGGGAATCACCCTTAAGAGCCCTGTATCGGCCGCCTCCCCTCGCCTTTCATTGGCTTGCGTTGCAGATCTCATGCCCCTTCCACTTTTCATCAGGAGGCCGTGGCCCTAGGTGTCCTCCATTAGCCAAGACCCTCGCAGGCCCGCCTTCCGCAGCCATCCATTGGCCCCATGCTGCAGATCTTTAGCTATGGGTCCTCCAAGCGCAGCTCGCTTTCCAAACCAGCTTAGCCATATTCCTAGGCGTGACCGCCCCTCAGAGATCACCATCCGGGAACTCGTTCCCTGAAAGCCGTGCTCTCGTCCGTAGCCACGCCCCTGCTCGCGGTCCCCGTCCCCTCGAGGATCTTGGAGTTTCTCTTCCTTTAAGTGCAGCGATCAGGCTCTGGGAAACGCCCTGGTTGCCGGTTCCAGTCTGCATTCAACAGTATTCCACCTATCCAGCTCCTGGAAAATGATCTCCCTGTTAAGAAGGAATCGTTCTTGCAGCGAGCGCCCGCTTCTATTTTTAGCAATAGCCTCCCTGAGTTATCTATACTCAGTGAGTCTCCCAATTTTCTCTTGAACCCAATCCAAACTGGCTCTTCCATGACACCCCTTGGTAATTGTTCAGGATTATTCCAGCAGTCTCCAAATCGGTTGTTCCCCCTCCTTTTTCTCACTCAACCCCACCCTTCAGAGCAGTCTGGGAGAGTCACCCCTGCCTGGCACTATTTAATGAGGACCCATAATTAACAGGATAAAACAAACTTTCCAAAGGGCCTTCCATGATCGATTAAACTCCCAAAGCCAATATGAAATAGTGTTCGTTACTGTTTGGTCAAGCATATATTACATGCAAGAGGCTAAGCCAGGCCTGGTGGTGCACACCTGTCACTACAGCACTCTGAAAGGCTGAGGTAAGAAGAGTGCAAGTTCAAGTCCAGCCTGGGCAAGTTAGGAACTAAGGCAGATCCTGTCTCAAAATAAAACTTTAAAAAGGCTGGTGAGGGATGTAGCTCAAAGGCCCTAGGTTCACTTCCCCAGTAGGGCAGGGAAAAAGAAGCGAGAGTTTCCTGCACTTTTCACATATTAGCTCATTTAATCCTGACAACACCCCTGTAGGGGAGGCTGACTATGTTTATTTTACAGGTGAGGAAACTGGAACACAGAGTTCTTACCCACGATCACACAGCTTGCACATGGTAGAGGCAGAATGGGAACTCGGGCAGAGCAGCCTGGGTCTGCAGAGTGGGAGCACCCGAAAAAGGACTGTTTTGAGCCACAACTGCCTTCCCCATGCCTATCAAAGGATGTAGCTTTTGGGGCCCACTCATTCCCTTGCACCTACCTCCTGGCTGCAGCACCTGCATCTGTTGTTCAATCTCTCTGCCCATTTTACCCAGCAGTGCAATGAGCCAGAGGGCTGACGGCTTCACATCTCCCTCCCATAGAGCAGCCCTCAATCCAGGACATTGGTGGCTAAATAGCCAAGCCTCTTGGCCCTTGGATGGGACAGTTCACAGATGTGCTTCTACATGGGAACTTGCTTGATATCACGCCCTTCAACCTTCACCTTCCTCTCCAAACTCTTCCCACTCCTACTAGACTTCCCCTGGATCATCTATCAGACATCTCACACTTGCTTAGTCCCCATCCAGGAGATGCAATCTAAGACCAGAGCTTGGTACAAGGCATATTCATCCAGCTCTGCTAAATGGAGAACTGATTGCTCACCCACACAAGCAGCCAACAAAAAATCCTGACCCTCTTAGCTTCCTCTTGTCCAGAAGCACCAGCTGCTAACCAGAGAATTCACTTTTCAAACAGTGATTGGTGTTTCTCCAGCAAATTCTAAGGCAAGGTGATGAACTTTGCCCCTCTTGTCACGAGCCTGTCAGATTCAGGTATAGCTGAAACTCATCTCATTGTGGAAATCGTTTCTATCACCCTGCAGCCAGGTTATAAATCAACCCGATAGACCTTAACACAAGGTCTCCAAAAACCATCCCGCCTCCCAGCCCTGTATAGATAGATAGATAGATAGATAGATAGATAGATAGATAGATAGATAGATGGCAGTGTCTTGCTATGTTGCCCCCGCTGGGACTGCAGGTGGCACTACTGCACTTGCTGTCTTGAACTTAACCTGTTGGAACTTCACATTCATAACCTTGACCACATCCTTCTCCTCTCTCTCTCTACCCTAAACTTTTTTTCTTTTTTTCCAGTACCAGGAATCAAACTCAGGACCTTCCACTTGCCCGGCAGGTGCAACACCACTGAGCTACATCCCCAGCCCTCTCCTAAACTTATATTATTTTCAGTGCTGGAGATGGAACCCAGATGCATTCTACCACTAAGTTATGCCCGCAGCCTCTTTTATTTTTTATTTTTACACAGGGTCTCTGTTTAAGTTGCCTAGTGGGACTTGAACTTGGGATCCTCCTGCTTCTACTCCTTACTGTAGACTTCTTTAAATAATGGAATAATTTTAGGTTTAAATTTTACAGAAAAATATGTGAAAATAGTAACAAGAGTTCCCATATTTCCTTCACTCAGCTTACTCCATTGCTTTTTTTGTTTTGTTTTGTTTTTGTTTTGTATTGTTTTATTTTGAGATAGAGGCTCACTGTATAGCCCAGGCTGGCCTTGAACTCATGACAATCCTCCTCCCTCAGCCTCCTGAGTGCTGAGATGACAATCCTGCACCACCACACCTGGCACCATTGTTAATACCTTATAATAACCAGGATGCCTTTGTTAAAACTAAGAAGCCAACATTAGCACATTACTATTAACTAAATTATAGACTTCATTTCAATGTCACCAGTTTTTCTGTTACTTTTTTTTCTGTCCCACAATCCCATCCAGAATCCTACGTTGCATTTAGTCACCTCAACTTTGATCTCTCAGTGAGAAACCATGGGCCAGCCATTATTTCAAACACTTTGAAAGTATTTACTCAAGCCTGACATAATGGCACATACCTGTAGTTCCAGTTACTAGGGAGGCTGAGGCAGGCGGATCAAAGTTGAAGGGCAATTTAGCAAGACCCTGCCTCGAATAAAAATTTTTGTAAAGTATTACTGTTTTTATCCATATAACAACCCTGTGCATGAAATAGATAATCATCCCTCAATATCCAACTTTTTCCAGGCTCCTCTGCAGAAACCAAAATCTGTGGATGTTCAAGTCCTATATAAAATGGTGTAGTGTGTGCACACAACCTATGCCCATCCTTCTGTAGGCTATCAATCCTCTCTAGAGGATTTATAACACCTAATGCAATATAAATGTGATGCACTTATATTCATTGCTGAGGAAACAATGACAAGAAAAAAAGTCTGTATGTGTTCAATAAAGACCCAGTTTATTTTTTCAAATATATATATTAGTTTTTTGAGACAGGGTCTCACTATGTAGTCCAGGCTGGCCTTGGACTCACTATGTAACCCAGGCTGGTCTCAAACTCATAGCAATCCTCCTGCCTCAGCCTCCCGAGTGCCGGGATGACAGGTGCATAGCACCACACCCAGCAACCTTTTCAAACATCTTCAGTCTGTGGTTAGTTGAATCTGTGGAAACAGAGCCTGCAGACACACAGGGCCAGCTATCCTGACTCCTCTGATCCTCATAACAACCCTATGAAGTGGACAGCATATTTCTCCAGTAAGAAACAATAAAGAGAGGTGGACAAGATCAGCAAAGCCACAGGTTCAGGGAACCGCAGAGCTGTGCTCTGAGTGCAGAAGACCAGCTCCAAAGTAGGCGCTCTTGTTCCCCATGAGGCGTCATTTCTTGGGAGAGAAGCTCCCTCCCCTTGTGTAGCTTCGTCCTAAACAATATTACAGAGGAAATCACATTTTGATGTACAGTATCAGTTATGTATTTTCTAATGTACTTTAAAAGAAGTGCATCATAAACCAGGCATGGTGGGGCATGCCTATAATCCCAGCACTCTGGGAAGCTGAAGCAGGAGGATACTAAATCAGCCTGGAAAGCTTAATGACTTAGCAAGGCCCTGTCTCAAAATAAAAGAGCTTTAAAGGGCTGGCAATGTAGGTCAGTGCAAATGTCCTGTATTCAATCCACAGTATCACAGAAAAATAAAATGAAAGCATCACTAATAAAAAGCATATCTGTTGGGGCTGGGGGTGTGGCTCAGTGGTAGAGTGCTTGCCTAGCATGCATAAGGCCTTGGTTCAATCCCCAACACTCCAAAAACGAAAAGAAAAAACGTTTCTTGGTTTAAAAAACAAAAAGCACAACCACACAGTAGTGCACACAGTAGCACTGAGGAGGCCAATGCAGGAGGATCACAGCAAGTTCAAGGTCAGCCTGGGCTACATAGCAAGAACCTGTCTCAAAAAAATAATTAATTGGACCAGGGATTTAGCTTAGTGGTTTCGCCAACTGCTGAACAAGCTCAAGGACCCGATTTTGATCCTTGGTACCAAAAAAAAAACACTAAAAGTAATTAATTAATTAAAGTAAATTTAAAAAAAATTTTAAAACCATCCATCTTTCTAGCCCTACAATCATAAAGGAAATACATTTTGCAGTTTTGGAGCTGGCAAGCATGTGCCCTGTCATTGTCTACACTGACAGTTTCCATGCCTAGAGCTAATCGGAGAGCTTTCCAAAGATTGCATCTCCTGACAGCCACACCCTGGGTTTGCTTTCATTTACTGCGTCCTTACCCAGACCTACATTTAGCTGATCTCACACTGCAGGCCAGCCACCAGGAGAACAAGGCAGCACAAATCCAGTGTTCGTGTATTTCATTTCTTAGGACTGCCTTCACTCCCTGAGTAGCTTAAAACAGTAAAAACAGACTCTCTCACTGTGCAGAAATCCCAAATCGAGATGTCAGCAAAAGAGGGTCCTTCTGGAGGCTCTGAAGGACAGTGGCTCCTCCTGGCTAGGGGAGGCCGAAGTCATCTTTGACATTCGCCACACTTCCCTTTCCTGAGCTGGGGATGAAACCCAGGGCCTTCCACAGACAAGCGCTCACCACTGCACCCCCCGACCTCCTATCCATCCAGTCTTTCCCATCTCTTCAGCCAGCATTTCGTCACCTTCTTCTCCGTGTCTCAACTTGTCTTTTTCTGCCTCTGCTAAGGACCTTGGCCATTAGACTTAGGCCTCACTCTCCTCCAGCGTGATCTCATCTCCAGGTCCTCACCTGGATTACATCTGCAGGGATGCATTTCCCAACAATCTGAACTTCTAGTTGGACATGAACTTGGGGAGAACACTATTCCATGCACGTCACTTGGAAAATAGATTCTCTCTTGGAATTTGGAAGCAGAGAAGGAAGCAGGGAGGTAGGGGTTAGAAGCAGTGGGAGATGGGAAGATCCTGAGAGATAAAGGATGCTCAGATGCTCGTGTAAGATGCAAGAGCCATGAGGTAGAAAGAAAAGAAAAAGTGAGAAAACTATCGAGGACCTGGTTCACAATCTTACAAGAGCTAAGGAGAACCCATTCCTCAAATATTGGAAAAATAGAAAATGCCACCTACTGCAGTTTGAAGCAGCAGGAGGGAGTGTGTACACACCACTCGATGGGAGGTGGTGGCACATGATGGTAATCCCAGAACTCCAGGAGGCTGAAACAGGAGATCTGCCAGCCCAAGGTCAGCCAGGGTAATTTAGTAATTTAACAGACGCTGTCTCAAAAATTAAATAATAAAAAAATATATATAATGAACTTGAGGTGTAGCTCGGTGTGAAGGACTTGGTTTCATTCCCTGCGGGCAGTGGGGCACACCACTCCCAGCTCCTGGAGGTAGGCTTGCGAGAGGACTGGGGAGCGGATTAGATGGAAGGGCTGCTGTGGGCTGCAAGACGCAGAGCTGTAATCGAGACAGCTGGGCCTCACGGCTTTCCCTGGAAGTAGCTGGGAAGATGTTGAAGACTGGTTAAGTCAAAAAGATGTACTTTTCATTTTCTTTTTGGTACTGGGATGGAACCCAGGCTTCGTGCATGCTAGGCAAGGGCTCGATCATTAAGCTACACCCTCACCCCAGAGGTGTGCATTTTAAACCCCGAGATTCAACAACCTCAACTCAGTGCAATGGCTCATTCCTCTAGTCCCAGCTACTTAGGAGGCCAAGGCAAGAGGACCACTCGGGCCCAGGAGTTCAAGGCCAGGCTGAATGCATAGAGAGACCCTGTCTCAAAAGAAAAGAAAGATTGAGGGCGTGTGGTGGCTCACGCCTGTAATCCCAGCACTCAGGAAGTTGAGGCAGGAGGATCGCTGTGAGACATTCAAGGCCAGCCTGAACCACATAGTGAGACTTTGTCCCAAAAAACCAAAAAAAAAAAGAAAGAAAGAAAAAAGAAGACTAAGCAACTTCAAAGCCAGTTTTTCCATGTTCTCCCTTTTTCTTCTGAGTTCATATGAATATTTGGACGCTACTCGTGCTGGGTCTCAGGCTTCTCTGCCCCTTGGGGTTAGTAAAAGTGAAATCAGCAGATGTTCATGTGGTCGTGTTCCACAGACAGAATCTCCTCACTGCTCTCAAGGAGGAAGACTCCTGAACCCTCATTCTACCCCACCCCAAGGGGGAGAAAAACCCTAAATATTACCAGCAATGAAACTCATCACTGCTCATCCCAGGCATTGAAAAAAGGCACCTTTTTTTGTTTCCATTTTGGTGTTTATTTGTTTTGTTGCAGTACTGGGGGGTTGAACTCAAGACCTCCACACTGAGGAACATCTCTAGCCCTTTTATTTTTTACTTTGAGACAGGATCTTGCTAAGTCACTAAACTGCCCGGGCTAAGCTTGAACTTGCAATCCTCCAGCTTCAGCCTCCCAGACTGTTAGTATGACAGGTGTGTGCCACCAAGCCTGGCAGGGCAGCCTTTTTTAAAAGCTATACCAAAAATATTCAAAAGGAGTGAGTACTGTGGTTCTCAAGGGGTAGAAGAGGAGCAATGAGAGAGTAGACTAATGGGGACAGAGTTTCAGTTTTGCATGATAAAGCGTTCTGGAGATGGATGGTGGTGATGTTTGCAGAGCATGATGAATTATTGTTTGATACCATTGAGCTCCACACTTTGGTTATGGCCAATCAGTTATGGCCAATTACAATCGGTTACAATTTGTTTGTTACGGCCAAGTGTGGTGGTGCACACCTGTAATCCCAGCTACTTAGGAGGCTGAGGAAGGAAAAACACAAGCTCAAGGTCAGTCTGTCTCAAAAGGACTTTTTAAAACAAGGCCTGGGAATGAAATTTAATGGCAGAACACTTGCCTAGCCTGAGGAAGGCCTGGGTTCCATCCCCAAATATATCATGGTTACATAAGCTGTTAACATTCAAGGAAGTTGAGTGTAATTTTATGTTATGATAGCCTCCCCCCGCCCCGCGCCCCTGCAGTACCGGAGATTGAACTCAGGACCTTGTGCTTGCAAGAGGGGGCAGCGCCACTGAGCTAAATCCACAGCCCTTGATAGTCTCTTATTTTTGAATCTTTTCTGTAAATCTAAAAAAGGAGGAGGGAAGGGGCCAAAGAATGGAGATGGGAAGGGGAGGGCTGGGGATTTAGCTCAGTGGTTCCACAACCTCGAAAGTGCAAGGTCCCAAGTTCGATTCCCGGTACCCAAAAAAAAAAAAAGGGAAGAGGAGAAGAGAAAGAGGAGGAGGGGAAGGGAGGAAGAAAGAATACACTTTCTGGAGAGAGAGTCAGATGTTGTGATAGATGGTAAATTCTTTCTTAGAGGGTACTGGATTAAGTTTGACCTATAAATACCTCTGTGCATATTTTAAGTTTGGCCTAAAGGTTTCTCCGTACATAGTGCACTACATTCTAGCTTGTTATATAAGCACCAAACTGAAATCTTCTCTTGGCATAATGGGAAGGCCTGAAAGATCACTGCTTGTACAACTCGAAGGTTTCTTTAATGCCCCACACAGGAAATGCTACTGTGTTTCATGTTTGGGGAAACATTGAATTCCCAGACCCTCTTATCCTTTTCAGTCTTCATGTCTACAAGTTTGAAGAAAGAACAGAATCAGAAACTGTCAAAGAAGAAGATCAAATTCCTCCCATCAATAACCTGTGAGACATAGAAAGGGGAAGGAACCTCTCCAAGTCTCACCTACTAGTTCAGAGCCAACCCTTTCACCACATGGGCCTGAGGATCCCCAGGGCTGAAATAAAGAAATTAACCCTGGGCCAGGGATTTAGCTCAGTGGTTTCGCTGCCTGCTGTGCAAGCGCAAGGACCCGAGTTCCATCCCCGGCACCGAAAAAAAAAAAAAAAGAAAGAAATTAACCCTCCCTCTTGCAACAGGTTCACTGACTCCTGTCTCGGAAAAAGAATTTTCAGGACTGGTCAGTAAGAGGCTCAGGAAAGGTTTGTTAGGCAGAGATTTAGGACGCACTGAGGAATGACGTTCAGGTGCTCAGAGAAATGAGACGCATTATAGTTTGGAACTGGGAACATTCGTACCTCTCTCGGGAAGGTCCCCACCCTCCCCCAGGAAGGGTATTAGCCCATTTTACAGGTATGAGTGGGGATGTTTATTTAAAATAGATAACTTGAACATTTTTTGTGTTCTCTCAACTTCTCCTTTATCTTGGAATCAGGCTCCTGTCCTTGCTTTCTCTAGCCAATGTACAGATTTTTAGTATTCCTAAGGAATTTGGGGTGTGATGGGTCCAGCCTGGAAGGAGTCTAAATTTAACCAAAGGAATGCTGATATGTATCCCCTTGGGTAGCTTCAGCTGGCTCCTGGAAGCTTCAGTCTTCTTAGAAGTATTTCTTTTAAGTTGTGATTTCTTTGTCTCCTTTCTACCTACCTTTTATTTCTTCTATCCTACTTCAACCTGGCACCCAGATCTCCTGACTCAGGCACAGTGGGCATGAGGTGCCTGTTTCTTTATCTGTTTCTTTGGGGGGGGCAGGGTCTAGCTAAGTTTCCCAGACTGGCCTGGAACTTTCAATCCTCCTGCCTCAGCCTCCTGCATAAAGAGGAATACAGGTATGCACCACCGTGCCCAGTTTAAGTACCTGTACTTCTAAACGGCTTGTGTGGCCTTTGAAAAGAGGCCCAAGGTACTCAGAGCTGCTTCTAAACTCACCAATCCTTGTCTCTACATCCTTAAGCCAAAAACAGCATCGCCCAGGCCTCCAGCCATCCTCATGAGGCCTGAGTCATACCTGGCCCCACACCAGCACGAGGTACAGCCCAACAGAGGGCTATAGAACCAGTATTTCCACCCAAGCACAGAAACAAACACCAACAAGACCACACAACTGGGAAAAATAAAAAATCTACAGGAATCATAAAAACATCACTCAAGGAGTTGTTAGTAAGTTATAAATGGACTGAGCTGGGGCCGGGGATTTAGCTCAGTGGTTTCGCCACCTGTTGCACAAGCGTAAGGACTGGAGTTCGATCCCCGGTACCAAAAACAAAAAACAAAAAAAAAAAACAATAAATGGACTGAGTCCCCAAACTTAAAAGAACAATGGAGGCACCTATAGCAATTCAGTGTGCTTCATATGACCCTTAAGGCTGAAGTTGAAATAAAAGCTTGGCATGCTGGTGCACACCTGTAATCTCAGTACTCTGGGGGACTGAGACAAGAGAACTACAAGGTCAGTGTCAGCCTGGGCAACTTACTGAGATGCTATCTCAAAACACAATTTGAAAAAAATTTAGGGGCTGGGCATTTAGCTCAGTGGTTTCGCCACCTGCTGCGCAAGCGCAAGGACCCGAGTTCGAGCCCCGGTACCAAAAAAAAAAAAATTTAAAGAGCTAGGGATGTAATTTAGCAGTACAATGCTTACTCGGCATGTATGAGGCTCTGGATTAAAACCCCAGTACCACAAGAACAAAAGGGTGAAGAAGAAAGGGGAGAAAGAGGAAGAGGGAAGGCAAGGGAGAGGTGGAGGACGAGAAGGAGAAGAGGGAAAAAAGAAAATAAAGGAAAGGGAAGGGAAGCAAAGGGAAGGAAGATTGAAATAACCCAAGATCCGCTGACCCTTAGAAGTATAACAGCCAAAAATTTAGAGATTCCAAGTGTTCCCTCGTGGACAAACAGTTAAACATTCTATGGTATATCCAGTCCATGAACTACTCCTCAACAATGTGGTAGATATTTATTATATGGATGATATATTATAGTATATGGATGATATATTATGATATAATATATTGTACTCTATATTATATACATATACAATTGATACATTAGAAAAAGAAAAGCAATCAGAAAGGGAATACAAGAGAGGCATCCTCTGAAATATGTGGGTCTTCATTCATGCCGAATGACTGAATGGATCATAGAAATTCTATTACCAGACAGAAAGTTTTAATATTAGACAATAACAAATACATAGACTCTAGAAACTCGTCTAAAGCTTTATTTTCCTCTTCTGTCTCCTGTCTGACCCCCAGGGGGAAATCTTCACTCCCCTGTCCCTTCTTTCTTATCCCATATTTACTTTGGGTATTTTATTTTTCAGAACTTGGGATTGAATCCAAGGCCTCGCATGTGCTGGACAGATCCCTTACCTCTGAACTATGCCCCCAGCACTGGATTCTTTTTTAATCTCTTTCCTTCCACGAAGGCTTGGCTCTCAATGAGTTTGTTCAGATTGCTATGAGCACAGACTCCTTGGAGCTGAATCCTAGCTTACCCTTGCAGTAGCTGTGTGTTATTGGGCAAGTTTCTTAGTCTCTGAGCCTCCATGTTCTCATCAATTAAATGGAAATGGTGCTCTTGCTTCACAGGATAAAGTAAGTCATGTGTTGCTAGTTGTTCACCAGAATTCATTTTCCCCTTCTTCTTTTGGTATTAGGACTTCCAAGGTGTGACCAGGCACATGGTCATTTCCCTGAAGGACAATGTGTCCAGACATCCTTGTAGCGTGTCATAGTCCCAGCCACTAGGATGTGAAGGGGTTTCCTGAACACCACACCCACATTGTGCCTTTTAAAGAAAGGAGTGTGTCTTCCTTTGAGTCTTTTACTCTTTCCTGTAGCACAGGATGAAAATGTAAGGTTGGAGCTAAAGCACTGCCTTTGGATGGAAGCTATGATTGAGCAAAAACACATGTTGGAAACTTGGACATGGGGCCTACAATTAGCATATGAAAAAATGTTCAGCATCTCTGGCCATTAGAGAAATGCAAGTCAAAATAACACTGAGAGGGGCCCGAGATTTAGCTCAGTGGTTTCGCCGCCTGCTGAGCAAGCACAAGGACCCGAGTTCGATCCCCAGTACCAAAAAAAAGACTTCAATAGAAGCTGCTGCTACGGGAAAGGGTTTTAAAAAAAAAACACTGAGATTCCATCTTATTCCAGAGAGAATGGCCATCAGCAAGATATCAAATAATTTTTAAAAGATATCAAATAGGGGCCGGGGATTTAGCTCAGTGGTTTCACCGCCTGCTGTGCAAGCACAAGGACCCGAGTTCTATCCCCAGTACAAAAAAAAAGATATCAAATAATAGGAAACACTGGTGAGGTTGTGGGGAAAAAGTTACCCTTCTACATTGTTGATGGGAATGTAAACTGGTACAACCACCACGGAAATCAGTATGGAGATTCCTCAAAAGACTAAACTAGAAATTCTGTTTGAGCCAACTATACCTCTTCTGAGCTTTTTCTCAAAAGAATTAAAAATATCACATTATTGTGATCCATGTCTACTTATGTTTATAGCAGCACAACTCATAATAGCTAAATATTGGAAGTGGCCTATATGTCCATCAACAGATGAATGGATAAAGGAAATGTGGTATTTTATACACAATGGAGTACTACTCTGTCATAAAAAAGGATAAAATGGAATCAATTGCAGGAAAATAGATGCACCTTGAGACCCTAACATAAGTGAAATAAATCAAACACAGAAGTTTAAATATTGCGTGGTTTCTCTTATATGGGAAATGTAAAGAATAAATAATTTAGCTGCACAAGCGCAAGGATCACAAGTGTTCGATCCCCCATACGAAAAAAAAAAGAATAATTAATTGAAAGTATAAAATAAAAAGACAGATAATAGGAAATAGGGAGGTAGACTTTGTAGAGATGGAAAGGGTATCTGGAGATGAAGGGAAAAGGGAGGGAGAGGAGGGGAGGGGAAGTAAAAAATGTGGCATGTTTCTGTACCAACTCCCTACGGTGAAAGTGTTCATTATTTATCACAAATAGAGAGAGAGAGAGAATTAGGTAAATTGGGTAATGCTTTTGGAAAAGATTAAGGTATGGGGCCCCAATCTACCTGAGAGCATGTTGTTATGAGACTTAGCCCGAGCCTTCAGTGATGCCCTTGCTTCCTGCCCTGAGATGTTATCTCTGCTCTCATATGCATTCCAGCCGTGCTAGGCCTTCAGCAGAGCCTGAACAAAAGGAGCCACCCAACCAGCCTCCAAAACTGTTAGCTAAATAAACCTCTTGATTTTATAAAGTTTATCTGCCTCAGGAATTTTGTTACAGTAATGACTAGATGGTTTTTGAGACAGGGTCTCGCTTTGTAGGCCAGGATGGCTTCAAACTCACTGCAATCCTCCTGCCTCAGCCTCCCGAGTGCTGGGATTGCAGGCATGACCCCCATGCCCAGCCTTTGGTACAGTAATGAAAAACAGACTAATACACTCCCAAAATTCAATTTGAGTGCTGGGCTTTGGGCTGCAAGAAAAGGTAAATCTAAACGCAAATGGATTTAAATGATATGAGCAATTGTTCTTTTATATGACAGGAAGCCTCCTTAACGGCACAGATGTTTTTCATCTTTTCCACTCTGCCAACCTCAGATGTGTCACAAGATAGCTGCAGAAGCTCCAGGCATTGCCTTCCCACACAGAGTCAACCAGGGACAAGAAAAGAAAATGTATCTTCTAACACTTGCTTTAATACAAAGAAACTACAGAATCTTCCTCTACTGACTTTTCTTCCACTTTTGTTAGAAGAATGGAATAAAGTGTCTGTTCCTACATCACTCTCTAGCAAGATGTTTTGGTTTAGAGCTAAAATGCACCCCCCAAAAGCCTCTCTCAAAGCTGGGCTTTTAGAAGATGATTGGATCCTGAAAGGACTAAACTCAACAGTGGATTCATCCATGGATGCAGTCATGGCTGAATGTGCTGTCAGGAGGTGGGACTTAGTTGGAGGTGGTCACTGGGGGTGTGACCCAGAAGGGTGTATTCTTGTCCTTGGGTCTTCCCTTCACTCTCTCTGCTTCCTGGCTTCCATGGGTTAAATATCTGTCCTCCACCATGATCTTTTGCCATGCTGTTTCTGCCTTGGAGCCTGCCAGCCACGGACTGAACCTCTAAATACATGTGCCGAAATACACCTCTCCTACTTTAGGTTGTAGGTGTTAGGTATTTTGTCCTAATGACAGGAAAGTGAATAGAAAATAGGAGAAGAGAGTTCCTATGTTTGGCTTATAATAAAAATTTTCAGGCCTGGTGTGGTGATATAAGGCTGTAATCCCAGCACTCAGGAGGCTGAGGCAGGAAGATTGCCACAAGTTCAAGGCCAGCCTGGGCTACATAGTGAGTTCAAGGCCAGCCTGAACTGCACAGTGAGACTCTGTCTCAAAAAACAAGAAACAAAAATTTTAAAATAAAAGTTTTCAACTTGGAGCCCAGTTTCCAAGATTTCCCTAAAACCTAAAGCAGGGTTTTGTTTCCAAGAATTAAAAGGAGTTGAATGCAGTGGCAAATACCCTTAAACCCAGCTACTTGGGAGGCTGAGGCAGGAGGATCATGAGTTCAAGACCAGCCTTGGCAACTTAACAAGACCCTGCCTCAAAATAAAAAGGGTCCTGAGTTCAAGTACTGGTGCAGGGGGTGAGGAGGATACTGGGTAAGCCAACCTGCCTAGCAAGCTCTTCTCTGAGTCCATGCAGGGTCAAAAAGAGAGGAAGATGATCTTGGCATGGTGGCACATGCCTGTAATCCCAGCAGCACTTGGGAAGCTGAGCCAGGAAGATCATCACAAGTCTAAAGCCACCCTGGACTACTTAGAGTTCAAGGCCAGCCTAAACTACAAAGTGAGAACCTGTCTCAAAAAATCAAAAAGAAAAGAAAAGAATACACATACACCAACTTTTGTACTTGTCTATTGCTGCATAGCAAATTACCCCAGATTTAGTTACGGAAAGCCACACACATTCATTACTCAAAATTTCTGTATACCAGAAACCTGGCCATGGCTTACCTGGGGTATATTTCTACTTCACAGTTGCTCAGAAGCTGCCATGAAAATGTTGTCCAGGCAGGGCTGAGATTTCCTATGAGGGCTCAAGAAGAACATTATTTTCCTAGTAGGCTTATATGGTTTTAGGCTGAATTCAGTTCTTTAAAAACTGTTACACTGGGCTTCCACTTTTGACTGGTTGTTGGCTGAAGGCTACTCTCAACTTCTTACCTAATGGATCCCTCCAAAATGGCAGCCAGGGCTGGGAGTGCAGCTCCGCAGTAGAGCACTTGCTTAGCATATGCAAGGTCCTGGGTTCCATCCTCAGCACCACAAAAAATAATTGCATCCGGGCCCATCAAAGCCATCAAGACAGCTACTAGCAAGAGTGATATCAGAATGTTCCTCACCTGGTCATGAAAATGATGTTCATTCAATATTTTCAATTTATGCTAGCATTAGAAGCAAGCTACTCAAGGGGACAGAATGACATGAGGCCTTGAACACCAGGATCTGGGGTCACTGGGGACCATCTCAGAGGCTCTCTGCCATACTCTGCATCGCAGGACTCCAAACACCTGACCATCTGTTTTTCCAACATCTATCTCTCCTCCTCTTCTTGTGGCACTAGAAAGGGGTTATCCTCCCACTCCTTCCTGAAGCAGGCTTTGCCCTCTTCTTTACAAGGGACCAGAATAATTTCAGTAAGAGGCAAGGGATTCAACAAACACATCTGTCGAGCATTTTCTAAGCAGTATCCCCATGACAGTCACATAAGCATGCTTGTATTCAAATGTGCAGAATGAACAGTAGAAATAAAAAACAGATAAACATTTGTCTTAGAGTTCTACTGAGGAATAGACCAATAGAATATAATATCAGATTGGCTTACATGATCAGAGGATGGATAGCTTCCCAATGGCTATCCAAAAAATGGAGAGCTAGGGAAAACAGTAGCTACTCAATCCAAGAAGCCTCAAAATAAGAGGGAACAAGTGTAGAGAGACACCGGGCAAAGAAGTGAGTGAAACGGAAGAGACCTTGAGAACAACCATTCCCATGCTCCTGGAATTCATGGTTAGAGTTTAGAGCAGGACAACAGCAGAATTAAAAGCAGTTTGTTCTCAGAGATGTTTGCTTTGGCCATTGTGTCCCCTCCTACCAAGATAAAATTGCCTAAACTAGGTCAACATGTGTCACATAACAAACCATCCCATTTCGGTCCTGTCCCCTGATAAAAACTCCTATACAATCTGTTGCAAATGCTTTTCTCCTATGTCTTTGTTCTCATGTCCTTGAGTTACAAATAAATAACTGCAGAGGTCTCATCTCACTGTCATTTTCCTGAGACTTTGGAATCAGCCCCTCTAGGTCCTCTTGGTGACTGAACTAAGTCTCGTCTCTGAATAATCTTTTTTGTCCTGTATGCAGCCATGGTCACACACTACAACAACCAAGAATGTACCACCAGTCTTAGCTGGAGAGCCTGGTAGCTCTCATGGAGAGTCTTTGGTGTGAGTGCATATTAAAAGACTGAAGAAGCCTGAGTGTGATGTCCATGGGCAATGGACAGAAGAAGCAAAAGAAAAATGCACCTGCTCAAGAAGAATGAAGAGGGCAGGTACAGTGGTACATGCTTGTAATCCCAGCACTTGGGAGTCTGAGGCAAGAGGATCTTTGTGAATTCAAGGCTAGCCCAGACTACATAGTGAGACGTTGTCTCAAAACACAAACAAACAACAAAAAGAATTAAGTGTTCCTGCGGCGGGGGGGGGGGTCACTCTTCTTCCATTTTTTGTTCCATCAAAGGCCCCCAGCCTATGGACAGTGCTGCCCATATTTGGGGCGGGTCTTCCCCCCCTCAGTTCACTGACCCACAATGCCAGCTGTCTCTGGAGAGACCTTACAGATACACTTAGAAGTGAGTTTTACAAACTTCCTAAACATCTCTCAATCCAGTCAAGTTGACGATCAAGACTGACCATCACAACACCTCAAAGACAAGACACAGGGATCTGTGCAGGAAGGCAGAGTTGTAGAGATTGTTGTGACTTATATCTAAAGTGTTCCCCAAAAGCTCATGTGTGTGAAAGGTTAATGGTGGATGAGGGCGCTATACGCATCAGTGGATTAGCCTACTGCTGAGTTCACAGCTAACTTGCTATTAGGAGCGGGAGTCTGTTCAGAAGAGGAGGTCACCGGGGGCATAACCTGATATCTCCCCGCCCCCAGACTCTCTCTTCTCCCTCTGATCCCTGACCACCACGATGTGAACAGCTTTCCTCTGCCATGCCCCTCTGCCATTCTGTTTCTGCCTTGGAGCCTGCCAGCCATGGACTGAAACTTCTGAAACCATGAGCCAAAATAAACCTGTCCTCCTTTAAATTATGGAAGTCAAGTATTTTATCCCAGCAATGAGGAAAGTGACCACAGCAAAAATGGTGACTCAGTTTTCTTAGTGGTATGGGGTGGGGAGGTATAGAGACTTTCCCTTAGGCTTTGCCTCATTTCTTTTTCAATGATTCCATTAAGTGCATCAACTGGATCCAATAGAAAATGTAAGACACATTTAGGCTGGGTAATCCAGGGCAGATTTTATTTTTTCTGGTACCAGGAATCAAACTCAAGGCCTCATGCTTGCCAGGCAGATGCTATGCTGCTGAGCTACATCCCCAGCCCCAGGGCAGCTTTTATAAGGGGTTCTTTGTAAAGATGTGGGCATTATAAAGAAGGATAAACTTGAGTCACTTGTAGGAAAATGGCTGTGCCTTAAGACCATAATGGTAAGTGAAATAAATCAGACACACAGACTAAAATATCACATGGTTTCTCATATATGAGAAACCTAAAATACAAATAGAGAGTAAAATAAAAGACAGATAATAGGAAACAGGGAGATCGATCTTCTACAAAAGAGAAGGGGGAAAAAAGGGAAGAGAACCAAGAGATGGGGGGAGGGGAAGAGAGGGGAGAGGGAGGGGATAAAAAATAATTTGGATATATTATATGCATGTACCAAATTGCCACAAAAAATGTAGTCATTATGTGCTGCAAACATATACTAATGTATAATAGATAATGTGAAGGAGGAAGAAAAGGTTTAAAGTGGGAGTGGGAGTGGTAGGGGAAGAAAAGAAGGGAAAGTAAAAAAATGAGAAAAGGAAAAAATGGAAACAAAGTCTTTATAAATAGGGAGGGATGTGGGGGTGAAGGAAGGGCAGGGGAATGGGGAAAATATAAGAACCAAGATATATCGTGTAAAGGTACAAGTTCCCGATATTTATATATTGTACACCTAAAATGTACCAATAAACTTAATGAAAAAAATTGAAAAAATATTACTGAAAACAGCCAAATTCAGAAGCACAATGAAATTATCTGTCACATGAAAATTTGCCAAATGACTATGCAGGTGGAGTGGGGAGAAGAAGAAAATAGAAATACCATTATATGCAGTATGTGGGAGTTTGAAAAGAAAAAAAAAATATGTTCTCTCTGGAAAAAAAAAAGGATGTGGGCAGAATTAAGGAATGGTGCAACATGCCAGAGCTAACACAACTGGGGAGATGTTAGCAGCTGTTAATGACTCAGATGCAAAGGAGAAGATAGTTATGCTTGCTCTGAGAAAGCAGCTGTGTGGAAAGGCCTCAGGCCTCTCTAGCTAAGACAGCAGCCACCTGTGGCAATCAGGTAGAGAGAGATCAGGGAGAGTCATGCCCTGACCTTTCTCTCCTCTGGCTCTCAACTTCCTGCTAGTGCCTCTCACTGGCCAAACACAAAGGGAAGCCCACAGCACAGAACGCATCAATGGGGTTCATACTGGTTGTTCTCCTGAGACATGGAGCAGAGTGCAGAACTGAGTGCTTCTGTTGGGACAAATGGAGCCCACAGCACAGTGAGCACAGAATGTAACTTCTTAGAAGATACTCATGGCATCAGCCTCATCCCCAGTGTTTGGCAAGGTCTTTTTCTAGTTCCTTCCATTGTAGGGTTAGGTTGTTGATCTGAGATCTTTGTCTTTCTCTAAAGTAAGCATTTATAACTATGAATTGCCCACTGACCACAGCTTCTGCTGCATCTTAACTTTTGGTATATTGTGTTTTCATTTACATTCATTTTTGAATCACAAACTTGTAATGAATTCTTTGAGTTGTGGTTGTTCTACAGCTTGTATCTAGTGCCCCCCAAAGCCTCAAGCACTCATAGGTGGGGCTTTTGGGAGGTAGCTGAGTCATGGGTGTGGGGTGCTCAATCTAGGGTGTGTGATATTGGGATTATGGATATGTGATAACTAAATTGATTTATTTCTAAGTGTGGATAATGGAAACCCTACCCTGGATGTGGGTGGCACCAATCAATAGGCTTGTAGCCTGGATGGGATATAAAGGGCAGAAAGCAGGCAGGCTTGCTGCTGCTGCTGCTTGCTGCTTCAATGCTTCCTGCCTGCTTTGCCATGGACTGTTTCTCCTCTGTGATGCTCCTCTGCCATGCTGCCCTGCCTTGGTAGCAGCTCACTATGGACTGAAACCTCTACAAACTGTGACCTGAAATAAACTTTTCCTCCTTTAACTAGTGGGTGTTGGGTATTTTGTCTGAGCAATGAGAAAAGTAACTAAGACAGTTGATAGTGTGTTGTTTAATTTCTTCCTGTTTTTGAATTTTTCTTCTGTTACCAATTTCTCATTTCACTCTATTATGGCCAAAGAAGATACCTTGAATAATTTCAATCCATCATCAATATTTGATTAAGCAAAAGAAAACTATTAAAGCACAAGATATTGCCTTCCATCTAATAGAATGGCTGAAATGTTTTAACCCCATAAGAGTTTACCCTGAGTGTCACTAAGCAATAAAAGACCTTAAAGGCACCTTTCTGGAGGCTTCCAGGCCACCATAGCACTCCCAGGGCAGAGGAGGCTTCTGGGCTGCCACACCACCCCTCCCAGTGCAGAGGAGGTGAGCCACGTGGGCACCAGCAGCGCACACGCACCCACCTCCCTACATGCCACACACACACACACACACACACACACACACACACACACACCCCAGTCAAAATGAGAAGACATGTAAACAAGTCTCAAAACCAGATTTCCAGATCACCTACAGCAACCCCAAAGGGAAAGGAGATGGAACACTCTGATACTCAACCAAGTGGACTCCCTGAATTAGCAACAAAAGAGGATCCGGAAAAAATGAAATCAGAAATAATTTATCAGATAACCGCAGAGGTTGTGCTCATAGTGCAAGACGTAATTAATAAATCTAGAGAGGAGCTGAGGCATGATGGAATCCCAACACAGGAAACAAATGGAATCCATAAAACAGATGCAAACAGATTTCCAGGAGATAAAAAACTCCATTGAAAGTTTACGCAGCAGAATGAGCCAATGTGAGGACAGAATTTCAGATATAAAAGATAAGATTGCAATTAGTGAACAGGAGAAGAAAAATTGCTTTAAAATTGTTAAGGGACCATGAGAAGTCAATCCAGCAGCTGCTAGATGATGCAAAGAAGAACGACATAAGACTGATTGGAGGCAATGAAGAAACAGGAGAGAGTGCAGATGACATAAAAAAACTGTCACAAAAATAATGGCAGAAAACTTCCCTAGCAGGGGAAAAGAATTTAAGATACAGATAAGTGAGCCATATAGGACTCCAATTAGCCTTGATCAAAAAAAATCTACACATAGGCATATAATTGTTAAGATTCCAGAAACCCAACAGAAGAACAAAGTTCTACAAGCAGTTAGAGAAA
>NW_004624901.1:2240055-2258692 GCF_000247695.1 Heterocephalus glaber
TAAAATAATATTTTTAAAAATAAAATAAAATTTAAATTAAAATTTTAAAAGAATCATACCATAGTGATATATGTGCACCCACATTTATAGCGGGACAGTTTTTAATAGCTAAAACTTGCAAACCACCCAATTGCCCATCAACTGGAGACTGGATAAAGGAGATGTGAGTTTTTTATAAAATGGAGTACTACTCAGCCCTAAAGAACAAGAAACTAGAGACATTTATAGCTAAGTGGATGCACATTGAGGTGTTACTGTTAAGTGAAATAAATAGGACACAGATGTGTAAATACCTAACAGTATCTCTGGTGTGAAAAACTAAAAGTGTAAATAAGGATCAAAACCTATAATTGATATTTTCTAACAGGAAAAAAAGGTCCAAAGTGGTAGGGGAAATGGGAGGGGAAGGGGAAAGGAAAGAAGGGAAAGGAAAAAATGGAAATGAAGTGTTTGTCAATAAGGAAGGGTGGAGGGGGTGAAGGGAGGGCAGGGGAAGGGGAAAAATAGGAACCAAGATACATCGTGTAAAGGTACAAGATCCCAATGATGAATGTAAGTGTACTGTACACCTAAAATGTACCAATAAACTTAATGGAAAAAAATATGAAAAAAGGCTGGGGGCTGGAGCTTATTGACATAGTACTTGCCTAGCATGTTCAAGGCCCTGGTTTCAATCCCCACTGCTAGAAGAGAAAAAGGAATTGAGTTTTGGCACATGCAACAATATAGGTGAACCTTGAAAACATCACATTAACTAAAATAAACCAGACACAAAAGATGTCTATTGTATGGCTCCACTTAGATGATATAACTAGATTCAGCAATGTATGGAGACACAGAGTAGATTAGAAGTTACCAGAGATTGACAGAAGGAGGACATGGGCTGTCGTTGCTTGATGGTTACAGTGACGATGAGTTTGGGGTGCTGAAAAAGCTTTGGAAAGAGATAGTGATGAGATTTGCACAAACCTGTGAATGTGGTTAACACTACTGAATTTAAAAATGGTTAAAGTAGCAAATTTTATGATACGTACTTTTACCAAAATGAAAAAATGTTTAATCCTTCTCATTTTCTCTCAGCTACACCAAAGCAATTAAGGATATGATAAAGCCAGGTGTGGTGGTGCACCCCTGTAAAGCCAAGCACTCTGGGAGTCTGAGGCATGAGAATTGCAAATTCAAGTCTAGCCCTGGCAATGTAGTGACTTAGAAAGACCTTGGCTGAAAATAATAAATAAAGGGTGCTGGGGATATAGCTCAGTGTGAAATCTCTGGATTCAATCCCCAGTACAAAAAAAGAAAAAAGAAAAGAAAACAGCTGGAAGATAGTAATCAAAATAATAGCATTTAACTGTGGGATTCTAACAGGAGAACAAACAAAGGCTAGTGACCAAAAAGAAAAGTGAACTTCTTAGCCAAAATACAAGAATGCTGGACATAGTGTTGGTCCTTGCTCTCTACTGATCTAACGCGCTCTCCAGGGTGGACCAAACTGGAGCAGGCTCAGTGGTGCCCTCGACTGGCCAGCATTACGCACTGTAGACGATATAACCCAAAGCAAAGTCAAGGAAATGAAGATAGAGGGAAAAGACATGCTTTATTGAGTTTATGCTACTCTCAGGCACCATTAGACAATCCATTTCACTTGGTATGAGATGCACTCCTGTTATCTAGGTGGGGAAACTAAGTCTCAGAGGAGGCAGGTGTTAATGAAAATCTAGTGTGCCATGAATGAGGGACAGTGAGTCCTTATTGCAAAGCCCCACAGCCACGGGCCAGGGTCCTCCTGAGGGCCACCCTCACCTCCTTGTTGCGCAGCGTGTACACCACAGGGTTCAGCAGTGGAGTCACCACTGTGTAGAACACGGCCACCAGGCGGTCCTGCTCGGGGTTGGCCCCAGAGTCCGGACGCAAGTAGATGATGGCAGCGCAGCCAAAATGCACAATGACCACGGTGAGGTGGGCCGCACAGGTGGAGAAGGCTTTGTGGCGGCCGGTGGCTGAGGGCATCTTCACAATGGTAGCCACGATGAAGGTGTAGGACAGCAGGATGAGGAGGAAGGAGACCAGCACCACGAGGACACTCAGGAAAAAGATGCCCAGTGCTTTGCGTGCACCCTGGGTGCAGCTGAGCTTCAGCACTGGGGCGATGTCACAGAAGAAGTGCTCCACGCGGGCCCCACGGCAGAAGGGAGAGGAGAAGATCATGCAGGTCTCAATCGAGGCCACTGAGAACCCAGAGCAGAAAACCAAGGCTCCCAGGCAGAGGCAGACAGTGGGTCTCATGATCATCGAGTATCTCAGGGGATGACAGATGGCCACGTACCGGTCATAACCCATCAGGGTAAGGAGGAAGCAGTGACTGCATCCCAAGCCCAGGAAAAAGAACATCTGAGCCCGACATGCAGGGATGGAGATGGCCTGGCTCTCCATCAGCAGATGAGCCAGCATACTGGGGATGGTGACCAGCGTGTAGCAGGTCTCAGAGAGGGACAGCACTGCCAGGAAGCGGTACATGGGCGTGTGCAGGGTCCGATCCACATGGATGATGGTGATGATGGTGACATTGCCACTGAGGGTGACCAGGTAGGTGAGGAGGAACAATGTGAAGAGCGTGGTCCTCAGGTGTGGGAGGTTGGAGAATCCAACCAGCACAAATTCTGTCACCAGCCACGTCCCATTTCCCCACAGCTTCTCAGGAGCCTGAGAGGAGACACAGAAAAATGGAATAGAGCAGCATAGTGAGGGCCTGCTAGGCATCAGCAAAGCAGGAGAATCATCCCTCTCTTCAAAACAGGACAGAGGACTCCAAAATGCTATGTCATTTCCTTTCCTAATATCACCCAGAGGATGTTTCCTCAGTGGATAAGAAAATCATAAGAAGTGGTGGTCCACACCTGTAATCCTAGCCCTCTGGGAGGCTGAGGCAGAAGGACTGAAGTTCTACCCCAGCCTGGGAAAATTAGCAACTTAGCAAGACTCTGTCTCAAAATAAAAAAGATGGGGCCAGGGATTTAGCTCAGTGGTTCCCGAGTTCAATCCCTGGTACCCAAAAAATAAAAAATAAAAAAAATTTAAAAGATGGGTAAGCAAGGCATACAGTACTCCAAATAGCCATGATCAGAAAATACATTATGATACATCATAGTCAAAATCCCAGAAGTCTAAAATAAGGAAAGAATCTTCTTTCTCCCCTGATACTGGGAATCTACCTCAGGACCTTGCACTTGCCAGGCAGGTGCAGCACCACTGAGCTACATCCCCAGGGGAAAGAACCCTAAAAGCTGTTAGAGAAAAAAATCACTTATAAAGGAAAACTAATTAAAATTACATCAGACTTCTTAACACAAGCCTTAAAGGGCTTGGAGTGAAGCCCTAAAAGAAAACAACTTCCAACCCAGACTGATATATCCTGCAAAACTATCTTTCAAAATTGATACAGAAATAAGGTATCTCCATTACCAAAAAAAAAAAGTCATTATCACCAAACTAGCATTCCAAAAAATTCTCAAAGGTATCTTAGAAAGAGATAATAAAGTCAACAATGGCAAAAAGTCTAATAGAATGAATACACCAGGCAGGATGAGCAATTTAAAAAAAGGTGGAGAGAGGAGGGAATCAGTAACAGGAAAAGAATGTGATGGCAGGCATCAGAAAATACCATTCGGTAATAACTCTCAATATGATATTCTTGATTCCCCAGTCAAAAGTCACAGATTAGCCAAGCATGGTGGCGCAAGCCTGTAATCTCAGCACTCCTGAGGCAGGAGGACAGTCACGAGTCCAAGGCCAGCCTGGGCTACATAATGAGTTTAAGGCCAGCCTGGACTACACAGTGAGACCCTGTCTCAAAAAAAAACAAAAAGATACAGATTGGCAGATTGGATCACAAACCAAAACCCAATGTTATGCTGCATACACAGAAACATAGTTAATCCAAAAAGTTTATCAAAGGATAGAAAATACTATGCCATGCAATGGGAGCCCCAAAGCAAATAGAACAGCTAACCCATTTTGAGATACAATGGACCTCAAACCAAAACTGATCATAAAAGGCAAACAAGGTCACTACATATTGGGAAAAGGAAAAACTCAACAGGAAGAGTTGACGATTATAAATATAAATGCACTGAATACTGGAATGGGCACATTTAACTTTATAAAACCAACACTAATGGACATGAAAGATAAGGTAAATATCACCACAGTTACAGACAGATCAACTATCCAAAAGAATCAACAAAGAAATATTAAGAGTTGAACTATATCTTCGAACAACTGGTCTTAATTCATATCTAGAGTATTCCACACAATAGCATAAAATATACATTCTTCTAAGCAGCATATGGAACTTTCTCCAAAATAGACCACATCCTAGGCCATAAAATACTTAAGTAAATGCAAAAGTGTCCAAATTATCCCATGCCTATTATCAGATCATAGTGCAAGGAAACTAGAAATCAATGGCAAAAGAAACCACAGACATTTGCAAATACATGGAAATTAAACTATTATACTCTTGAATAATCAGTGAGTCACAGAAGAAATAAAGAAATTGAACAGTTGCTACAATCAAACGATAGCACCAGTACAACATACCAGAACCTATGGAACACAATGAAAGCTATCCTAAGAGGGAAGTTTACAGCTCTAAATGCCCACATCAGAAAAACAGAGTGAGCCCAACTAAATAATCTAATAATAATACACTTCAAGGTCATAGAAAAACAAGAACCATCCAAATCCAGAGCTAGTGCAAGGACAGAAATTATGAAGATCAGGGCAGAAATTAATGAAATCGAGACTACGAAGGAAAGAGCTGGTTCTTCATAAAACAGACGAACTCTTAGTAAGACTTATAAAAAAGAGAGAGGAGGCCAATACCAAAGCAATTAGAAATGAAAAAGGTGACATTACAACGGATACCACTGAAATCCAAAAGATTATTAGTTATTCTGAAAACATGGACTCCACTGAATTAAAGAATCTAGAAGAAATGGATAGATTCTTAGGCACAACATATAAATGATCAACCCTCAACCGAGGAGATATAAAATCCCTAAACAGTCCAAAAACAGAGACTGAAATTGAGGCGGTAATAATCAAAAAAGCCCCACCATCTGAGAAAAGCGCACGACGTGATGGAGTTGCCTCTGAATTCTACAAGAACTTCAGAGAGGATCTAACACCAATGCTCCTCAAGCTCTTCAGTGAAATGGAAAGGGAGGGAGTGCTGCCAAAGTCATTGCTGGAAGGTAGCAATTCCTTGTTCCCAAACCAGACAAGGATTCAACTGAAAAAGAAAACTACAGGCCAATCTGCTTAATGGACATGGATGTAAAAATCTGCGACAAGATACTGGCAAACAGGATGCAGCAAATCATTAAAAAGATCATACATCCCAGAGATGGAAAAATGGTTCAACATACACAAATCAGTGTAATGCATTGCAGAAACAGAAGCAAAGACAAAAATCATACGATCATCTCAACACATGCGGAAAAGATCTAAAAAACTTCCAACATCTATTTGTGATTTTAAAAACCTGCGCAGAATTAGATACAGCAGGACCTTACCTCACTCTGATAAAAGCCATTTATGACAAATCAACTGCCATCATATTAAATGGGGAAAAATTGAGGGCGTTTCTCTAAAATCAGGAACAAGACAAGGATGTTCACTATCACCACTCTTGTTCCATACAGTTCTGAAAGCTTTAATCAGAGCAATCAGACAAGAGAAAGAAATAACAAGTATATACATAAAAAAGGGAGAAGTCAAATTATCCTTATTTGCAGATGTCATGATCCTTTATGTAGAGCACTGAAAAAATTTCAACAAAACTCTGAGAATTAATAAGCAAATTCAGGAACATAGCAGGATGCAAAATCAACACACAAAACTCAATAGCGCTCCTGTGCACCATCAACGAGCCCACTGAGAAAGAAATTAGGAAAACAATACCATTCACAATAGCATCAAGAAAAATTAAATGCTCTGTAATTAACCAGTGGAAGCAAAAAACCTCAACAAGAAAAATGACACTACTTGGACAAAGGAGATTAAAAAGGGCATCAGAAAATTTAAAGCTATGACCTTTTCCTGCAAAACCAATATTGTCAAAATAGCCTCATTCCAAAACTGATACACAAATTTGACATAATCCCAATCAAAATACTGACAGCAATTCTCACAGAACTAGAAAGAATAATCCTAACATTCATATTGAAGGAGAAGAAATGCAGAATAGCAACAGCAATCCTGGGTAAGAGGAGCAAACAGAAGGCATCCCAATCCCAGACTTCAAGATCTACAGTACTGTGGAGTTCCTTGCAGCGTCAAATACGTTTACATCGGCTCCAGTTGGCTCTGGACACAGAAAATTGCTATCTCTGAGGAGCTGGAAAAACTTGAAGACAGGTGTTCTACCAGCAGTGAAACAAGGAGAAACATCCTGGGAACAATTCGATAGTTAACAATTTGGCATAATTGTCATCATGCCTATCTAATCTAAAGAATCCACCTGTGTTCAGCAGGACACAGCACTTTTGTTTGTTTCTGGATAAAACTGGGAGGTTAAGTCAGCTCAGGGCTTCATTCTGGTGAAGCCCGCTGACTTCCCCACAGTGATATTCTCTGTCTCTCCTGTCTTCTTTTGTCTATCAGGGTTTGCTGGCCTGATCCGGCACAGTACTACAAAGCAGCAGTGATAAAAACAGAAGGGTAGTGGCACAAGAACAGACATGTGGAAGGGCTGGGGATTAAGCTCAGTGGCACCACACCTGCCTTGCAAGAGCAAGGTCCTGAGTTCGATCCCCAGTACCAAAAAAAAAAAAAAAAAAGACAAGTGGATCAGTGGGATGGAGTAGAGGACGCAGAAACAACTCCAGGCTCAGCCATCTAATCTTTGACAAAAGGACCAAAAATGTACACTGCAGGAAAGATAAACTCTTTTTTTTTTTTTTTTGGTACCGGGGATCAAACTCAGGTCCTTGCACTTGCACAGCAGGCAGCAAAACCACTGAGCTAAATCCCCCGCCCAAGATAAGCTCTTTAACAAGTGTTGCTGGGAAAACTGGCTATCCATATGCAAAGATTAAATCTAGGCCCATATCCCCAACCATGTACTAACCTAAAATGAAAATGGGTCAAAGAACTAAATATTAAAACAGAAACAATCTACTGGAAGATAAAATAGGAAAACTCTTAAAGATGTAGGTGTACACAAGGACATTCTGACCTGAATCCTAATTTCTTTTTTCTTTTTTTATTAGTACATGTTTGCAGTTCATGCAGTTTACAGTCACCTCTGGGAGTGGTTACATGTATGTATTACAGCTTGGGGTTTTTTTATTGCCCTTCCCCTTCTCTCCCCCTCCCCCTTCCTCCTCAGGTTCGGTGATCCCCTTTTTCATACTTACTGACATTATTTGTTTGGTTCCTGTTCTGGTTCACATTAATTGGGGTTATGAGGCTCCTGTGCATGGCACATCTGTATTCCTCTCATTTCCCTTTCCCCTCCCCCTTTCCCCTCTCCCTTGTTCTCTTGGACATTTTCCTATTGCAAGTGATCCACCCCCTTGTCCCTTTCCATCCATCCTTTATCATTTTCTTTGCTTGTACTAAGCCTCACTCGAATGAGAGATATTATATGGTATTTAAGCTTGTGTGTCTGGTTTATTTCACTCAACATTATATTTTCTAAGTGCATCCATTTCCCTACAAACATTTCAAATGTGTCGCTCTTTATGGCTGAGTAGTATTCCATTATATAGAGATTCCACATTTTCTTTATTCAGTCCTCTGTTGATGGGTATACAGGCTGCTTCCAGGATTTGAATTGTGAACTGTGAATTGAGCTCCTATAAACCTTGATATGCATGTATCGCTGTAGTATGATGACTTAAGCTCTTTAAAGAAGATGCCTAGCAGGGGGATAGCTGGGTTGTATGGAATCTCTAATTTTGGTTCTCTGAAAACTCTCCATACTGCCGGGAATTTAGCTCAGTGGTTCCGCCGCCTGAGCGCAAGGACCTGAATTTGATCCCCTCTACCAAAAACAAAACAAACAAACAAAAATCTCCATACTGTTTTCTTTAATGATTGTACTAGTTTTCATTCCCACCAACAATGCAGGAGGTTTCCTTTTTCACCACAGTGACGCCAGCATTTATTACTGTTTGATTTCCTAATGATTGCCATTCTTTATAGAGTAAGATAGAATCTTAGCATTGTTTTAATTTGGATTTCTCTAATGGCCAGAGATGTTGAACATTTTTTCATATGTTTCTTGACCATTTGTATTTCTTCCTCTGTAAAGTGTCTGTTCATTTCTCTAGCCCCGTTTTTGACTGGGTCTTTAATTTTACATTGTTTAGTTTTTTGGTTTTGTTCTTTTCTTTTTTCTTTCTTTTTCTTTAAGTTCTTTGTATATTCTAGATATTAGCCCTCTGTCTGAGGAGTAACCAGCAAAATTTATTCCCATTCTGTAGGTTGTCTCTTCACTCCACTGATTGATTTTTTTACTCTACAGAAAGAATTTAGTCTCAAATAGTCCCATTCGTTGATTCTTGCTGCTATTCCTTGTGTAATTGAGGTTCTATTTATAAAAATCCTTTCCTACATTTATGTCTTCAACTGTTTTACCTATTTTATCTTCCAGAAGGTTTAATGATCCGCTTTAATGTTTGCGGTTGTGTTTTGCTTTGGTTTTGGTACTGGGAATCGAACTCAGGACCTCGCGCTTGCCAGGCAGGTGAGGTGCCACTAAGCTATATCCTTGGCTGTTTTAATGTTTAGATCTTTGATCCATTTTGATTTTAATTTAGTATATGGTGAGAGACAAGGGTCCTGCTTCATTCTTCTACAAATGGATAACTAGTTTTCCCAACACCACTTGTTGAATAGGCTATCTTTCCTCCAATGTATGCTTTTGGACCCTTTGTCAAAGATCAAATAGTTGAATATGTCTAAGGATGTTTCTGTATCATCAGTTCTGTTCCACCAATCTACATGTCTGTTTTTGTTCCAGTAACATCCTGTTTTTATTACTATTGCTTTGTACTATAGCTTGAAGTCAGGTATTGTATGCCTCCTGATTTGCTTTTATTGCCCAAAATTACTTTTGCTACTCTGGATCTCACTGATTTCATATGCATTTTAGAATTGTTTTCTCTAAATTGGTAAAGTATGCTGTTGGTATTTTGACTGGGACTGCACTGAATCTGTATAATAGTTTTAAAAGTATGGCCATTTTGACAGTATTGGTTCTGCCTATCCAGGAGCAAGGGACATTTTTTCATTTTCTGATGTCCTCTCCAATCTCCTTCTTCAGAGTACTGTAGTTTTCTTTGTAGAGGTCTATTACTCCCTTGATTACATTAATTCCTAGATATCTCACTTCTCTTGAAACTACTGTGAATGGTATTGTTTTCATAATTTCCTGCTTATCCCATTCATTGTAGGTGTACACAAAAGCTAATATTTTTGTGTGTTCCTCTTGTATCCTGCTACATTGCTGCAGTTGGTTATTAATTCTAAGAGGTTTTTGGTGGAGTCCTTTGGGTCTTCTATGTAGAGTATGATAACATTGGCAAATAATCACAATTTGAGTTCTCATTTCCTATATGTATCACTTTTATTTCCTCTCGCTGAATTGCTCTGGCTAATGTTTTAAGTACTATGTTGAATAGAAAAGGTGATAGTGGACATCTTTGTCTTGTTCCTGATTTTAGTGAGAATGCTTTTAGGTTTTCCCCACTTAGTATAATGCTATTGGTTTTTCATAAACAGCCTTTATCATATTCAAGTATGATCCTTCTATACCTGTTTTCTTCATGGTTTTTATCAAAAAAGATGTTGGATTTTGTCAAAGGCATTTTCTGCATCTATTGATATGATCACATGCAGAATCCCAATTTCATAAGACAACATCAAGAAACAAAAAATGAAAAAGACTTTATGAACAAATCCTCAGTAGCTCAGGAATTTGCACAAAGAATCAACACCTGGGATCTCATCTTATTAAAAAGCTTCTGCACAGCAAGAGAAACCACCAACTGAGCTAAGAGACAACCTACAATCTGGGAAAAAAATTTTACCAGGTGTTCCTCAGACAAAGGTCTACTCTCTAGAATATATAAAAAAATCAAAAAAAAAACCGAACCCCCCCAAATATAAAGACCCAATTCAAAAATGGGCATCTGAAATGAACAGATATTTCTCAGACAAAGAAGTAAAAGCAGCAAATAAACATATGAAAAAATGTTTAACACCACTGGTCATTTGAGAGATGCAGATGAAAACAACGCTGAGACTTCACCTCACCCCAGAAAGAATGGCTGCTATCAAGAAATCAACCAATAACAAATGTAGGAGGTGTGTGGAGAGAAAGAAACCCTTCTCCATTGTTGGTGGGAGTGCAGACTGGTGAAACCACTGTGGAAATCAATAAGGAGATACCTCAAACAACTAGGATTAGAGGTCCCATTTGACCCAACTACCCCTCTGCTGGGTGTCTTCCCAAAAGAATTTAAAGCATCATACCACAGTGATACAAGCTCACCAATGTTTATAGTGGCACAGTTTGTAAGAGCTAAAACTTGGAAACAGCCCAAATCCCCATCAACCAGAGACTGGATAAAGAAGATGTGGTTTTTCTATAAAATGGAGTACTACTCACATTTATAGCTAAGTGGTTGCATATTGAGCCCATACTCTTAAGTGAAATAAATAGGACACACATGTATAAATACTGAATAGTTTCTCTACTGTGAAAAACTAAAAGTGTAAATAAGGTTCAAAATGTATAATTGATATTGTGAAATAGGAAGAAAAGGTCTAAAAGAAGTAGGGTAAGTGGGAGGGGTAGGGGAAAGGAAAGAAGGGAAAAGAAAAGAAATGGAAACAAAGTCTCTGTAAATAGCGAAGGGTGGAGGAGGTAAAGGGAGGGCAGGGAAATGGGGAAAAAATAAGAACCAAGATACATCATGTGAAGGTACAAGATCCCAACAATGAATGTAACTGTATTGTACACCTAAAATGTACCAATAAACCTAATGAGAAAAAAAGAATCAAAAATAAGATCATATCAAATTAAAAAGCTTCTGCAAAGCAAAGGAATCAATAAACAAAGAGAAGAGACAATCTATAGAAGGTGAAAATACTTTTGCCAGTTACTTCTTGGACAGAGATCTAATATCTAGAATACATAAAAAACTCAAAAACATAGATCCCACCCACCCAAAATAAAAATTCCAATCCAAAATTGGGCATTGAAATGAATAGGCATTTCTCAGTAGACAAAGCACAAAAGGCCAATAAATATATTTTTTAAATGTTCAACATCTCTGCCCATTAGAGAAATGAAAATCAAAACAACACTCCACGTTAATCCAGAAAGAACAGCTATCATCAAGAAATCAAATAATAGGGGCTGGGGATTTAGCTCAGTGGTTTCTCCACCTGTTGCGCAAGCGCAAGGACAAGAGTTCGATCCCCGGTACCAAAACAAAAAAGAAAAAGAAATCAAATAATAACACATGCTGGCAAGACTGTGGTGGAAAAAGGAAGCCCTCTACATTGTTGGTAGAAATGTAAATTAGTACAACAATTATGGAAATCAGCATGGGGACTCCTCAAAAAACTAAAAATTCAAATTCCATTTGACCCAGGTATTTCCCTTCCAGGTATCTTCCCTGAAGAGTTAAAGACGTCCTATTACAGTGACACATGCATACCTATGGTTATAGCACCACAACTCATAAAGCTAAATCTTGGAAGATGCCTCTATCAACAGATGAATGGATAAAGAAAAATTTGGTTTTTATACACAACACTGCACTACTGTGCCATAAAAAACGATAAATTTGAGTCATTTGTAGAAAAATGGATGTACCTTGAAACCACAATGTTAAGTGAAATAAATTATATGTGAGCTTCAATAATGCTTGACTTGTCTTACATAAGAAACCCAAAGTATAAACAATCTAAATAGCAAAATAAAAGACAGACAGTAGAAAGCAGGGTGATAGATTTTTTGCAAATGATAAGGGCATCTAAAGATGGAAAGAGTAGGAAGGAGGGGAGGGTTGGGAGAAGTGAAAAGAGTTAAGATGTGCTATGTACCTGTACCAACTCCCCATGCGGAGTACATAAGCATTGTATACTGCAATCACATAGTATAAAAAATAAATTTTAAAACAAAAATAAAAAGGGATGGGGATGGAGATATAGCTTAGTATAAAAGCCCTGGGTTCAAACAAGAGAGAGAGAAATTATAGAAAGACTTAAGGAAAAGAAATTTGGGATGTTGGGAGAAAGCAGTACACACATCACTGTCTTAGTTTCAATTCCTCTAGAAACAGATCCTAAATAAGATTCACAAGCTAATAGTTTGTGGGGGGATGATCCAAAAAACACGACCAGGAAAGTGGAAGGGGGCCGGCCAATAACAGGCGTATCAACAAGAAGCCTACCAGTGTGGGTGACCGGAACTTCATCCTGCCTGGGACTGGGGCAGTGTTGGGGAACACACACACACACACACACACCCCGTGTTATCCCACCTGAGGGAAAGCGAGCCAGGGCATTTACACAGCCACTCTCCTGAGTCATTGGCTAAGGGTTTTTCAAGGGTGTTAGTTTTCTGGCACTCTTGGATTTTCACTTGTGTGGGGGACTCTGAGTCTGGCTGGTGAGCAAGAAACAAGAATGGCCTGGGAGACATGTACAGGATCCACCACGGTCAAGGTGAAGAGAAACCTGGAGAAGGCACAGCCTGTGACACTGACAACCGAAATTAAATAAATCTCACTTTTATGGGATGGGGATGGGCCAGTATGGTACAGTGGTCACCTAGCATGTGTGAGGTGCTGGGTTCTATCCTAGAGACAGAGAGAGGGAGGAAGGAGAGAAGGAGGGGGAGACAGAGACAGAGACAGAGAGGAAGAAGAAGCAGAAGCAGGAGCAGGAGGGGCAGAAGAAGAGGGAGGGACAGGAGAGGAGAGGAGAGAAGAAATCCTACACCAGAGAATCATCAGCACTTATATGGGCCACAGGCCAAACAAAAAACTAAAACTTACATTTTACGACTGTACTAGTATAAAGAGGAATATATACCCACCTTAAATGTTCTTTCTTTTTGTCAAATTTTCAAGAAAATTAAAACAATTTCATGGGCCTCCTAAGACTATCTTGGCTGCAAGCACTATACGTCATGGAAAAATGTGGCTTATTTAACTGAAAAGTAACCCTGAGATTCCGGACCACTTTGATGAGACGTCAGGGGAGATCCTGGATGGATGGCAGTTTGTCATGTTCTAAATGATTAACCTGCTACCTCAAGGAGTGTGTGTGTGTGTGTGTGTGTGTTCTGCCCTCATTTGGAACATGGAACTTTGTTTTAAGGAAAGTGGTCATAAAACCGTCTTTCCATACTAATCAAGAGTTAATTGGCAGGCGAGTGTGGTGGTGCACACCTGTAATCCCAGCACTCTGGGAGGCTGAGGCAGGAGAACCACAAGTTTCACATGGGCTTGGGTGACTTAATGACTTAGTGAGACCTTACATCAATATAAAAAAAAAAATTTGCAGGTTTGGGGAGGTAGCTCAGTGCAAAGGCTCCAGGTTCAATCCTCAGTACCACGACTCAAAAAAAAAAAAGTTAATTGACAAGCACAGACCATCAAAGAAGGGTCTGCACTCCCGTGATCTTTGCAGCATTATTCATGGTAGCTAAGGCACGGAAGCAAACTGGATCTCCATCAGCAGATGAACACAGAACAAAAGAAATCCCGTCATCCTCGCCAACACGGCTACTCCTGGAGGACACTATACTCAGTGAAATAAGCCAGGCACAGAAAGGCAAATACCACATGAGCTTAGGCATGTGGAATCTAAATTATCTGAACTCATAGAAAGTAAAATATTAGGGCCAGGGATTTAGCTCAGTGGTTCTGCTGCCTGCCTCCCAAGTGCAAGGTCCTGAGTTCGATCCCCGGTACCAAAAAAATAGAAAAGAAAGTAAAACATTCATTAGCAGGTTCTGGGAGGTTGGCAGTTAGCGGGATGTCGGTCAAAGGTTATCAGATTTAACTTAGATAATACAGATACATTTAAGAGATCTACTGTCAGGCTTGGCAGTGCGCACCTGTAACCCCAGCACACAGGGAGGCTGAGGTAGGAGGATCTCAAGCTCCAGGCCAGCCTGGTTACAAAGTATGCCCCTGCCTCAGTGAAACAACAAAAAAGAGATCTATTGTACAAAAAGAGACTGTGGCTCATAGCAATAGATTGCAGGCTTGAAAGTACTGAGAGTAAATTTTAAGTGTTCTCACCGCAAACAATGCTGTGTGAAGCAATGCATGTGCTAATCAGTTCAATTTACCCGTTCCATAATGCCTACATACTTTGGAACCTCATGTTGTTGACAAGATAAATATATACAATTTCTGGATGTCAATTAAAATAAATGTGTAATTTGGAAGAAAGAATAGGTTTAGACGAGCACAGCTCAACCTGAGTTCCTCAAATACTTTCTGTGAGAGGGAGGGAGGGGGGACCAAGAGGCTGCCTTTTCCGCCCTCTAGTGGTGGACCTGGCCATCTGCAAGCCTGTGGAGAAAAAAAAAAAAATAGATCGCGCACTCAAAAGTATGAGCAGCAGTTCCTGGGCGATGGAAAGAGAAGATCGTGATTTAAATGTTTGGAATACTGGTTGGCATTTTCACTTTGTAAATCTAGATTTAAATTTTTAACTCTGAAGATATATAAAAAGGAGAGGACATTGCTAAAAAAAAAAAAATGTGCATGAAGAATCCAGAGATAGTTTGGTTAAGAAGAAAAGGGCCGAACCAGGGATTTAGCTCAGTGGTTTCGCCGCTTGCTGCGCAAGCGCAAGAACCCGAGTTCAATCCCCGGTACCAAAAAAAAAAAAAAGAAGAAGAAGAAAAGGGCAGTTGGAAAAAAAAGGAAAGAAAGAAAGAAAAGAAAAGGGCAGTTGGGACCATGGAAGTCCTTAACAGATGGGAAAGGCGGTGAGGGATGCATTCTGCTTTTCCCAAAGAAGCAAAACCAGGAAGCAGGAAGCACAGGGCCCTGGCGCTGAGGCCCTGAAGTTTTCTGCACAGAGCGAGACAGCCAGTACTTGGCTTGCGGGCTGCACCAGCTCTATTGGGACAGCTCAGGCTCATCTGTCATTCTGACGTGCAAGTAGCCATAGACAGATGAGTGTGCATGGCTGCGTTTCAGTAAAACCTTACTTACACCAACCAGCAAAGGGGCAGATTTGACCTTTAGAAGGTCGTCTGCCGACCCTGATGTAGCACAAGCAGAAGTAAAGGGCATTCAGCTTAGAGGAGACTCCAGGGAGATTCCCCAAGGGACACAGGCCATGAACAGAAGCAAAGCCTGACTTGAAATCTTCAGCAACACAAGCAAAAGGAACCCCAAGCCCAGAATCTCAGACTGCAATTACGAAGTGCACACCTAAGAAAAGGCATAGTGAGCGGGGAGCACAGCATGGTCTAAGGACAGACTTATCACCACAAGTTAAACCACATCAGAAGGAACTTCAGAGTCCTTGAACAAACAATGACAGACACTCGATTACATAGAATATACCACAGGCAAAATTTTTGACTGTCTTTACACTGAAATTTTTGAATCTCACTAAAAATTGCTAAATTCAAACAAACATATAGTCAAATCACAAACAGAAACAAAAAGGTTGTAATCCTAAAAACCATTTCCCTCTTACAATTCATTCTGTATTTTTTTTTTTTTTGAGGCAAGGTGCTGCTGTGTAGCCCATGATGGCCTTGAACTCTTGCACTCACTATGTGGTTCACTCTGGCCATGAACTCCTGGTGATTCTCCTATCTCAGCCTCGCAGGTCCTGATACAGAGGAATCTGATATGTGGACCTCGAAAAATGTAAGGGAAATATTATAGCTCCCAACCTGCTAGATGTCTGAAACGTCAAGTTTGTGTTCTCTAAAAGTGAAGAATGAATTCTAGGAACAACAGAGGTTAAGAGTATGCAGAATTTACTGAGAGAAAGATAGATTCTGCCTAAGAGAGACAGAAGGGGGCCCAGAAAGTGGGTTACCCACGGACCCTACTTTCAAGGGTGTTTTATTGATCAAAGCCAGGAAGTGAGCTGGGTTCAAGCAAAAGTATAGTCAACTAATAAGATTAAAAGTATAGTTGCTTAGGTAATGTTGATCCAATGGGAAATCACCAGGTGGGTATGAATGGGATGAAAATATGGTGAACCAGTATGACTACAACAAGGATAGTCAGGTAACATTGCTTAAATAGGGATCAAATGGGGAAGCAAGTCATGCAGCAAGTGTATGGGAAAAGAACAAGGATTTTCCTGGAATGAATGGGCTAGGGAGGTTTGGTCCCCACCCAAGGTGATTGATGCCTATTTAGAATATCAATCACTGCTGTTCATCCCTAGGGGAAGTATGTGGGTGTAGTAGTTCTTCTTTTTCTTGAATCCTGGCCTTCAGTGTATGTGTCCTCAGCCACAGTTGTCCTCTGTGCTGAGGACCCAGCTCTGCAACTGCCTTATAATATTTTCTAACTAATTTAGCTGTCTACAATAGCACTGGGCTTAGAGACATGCAACACCATGCCAGGTTTACAAATCATTGAGACAAACTCCCAGGCCAACCCATTAACAGTTGCAGAGTTCAAAGGAACATCCACATACTAGGTGCCAGAAAACTTTAAATGAAAAATACAGCTAACAAATGGTTAAATGTGGTCTAACTCCCTGCACTGAAAATATGTCTTGATGACCTGAAAGCCATATTCAAACACAGAATTCCTGGACTCTCAGAGTTCCACAGCCAACAGGCTGCTAGTGTGAGGGGCATCCTTAGCCAGCACCTGGCCCATGATCTGTCTCCTCCTTTCCCACTCCAGGTTCCATCCAGCACTACAAGGGACTTCACGTGTATGTGACGAATGCCCCAAACATGTACCTGCAAGCAGCAGCCCCTACCAGTGACCATCACTTAAACACATCCAGAGCAGCACACAGCTGTGTCTCAGTCCAAGATGGAGGAGGGACCCAAGAAAGGGTCTCAGACTCTGCTGGGCTGAGAGCCACCTGCATAGGAAATGATGGGGTCCTATAGAGCACTGTGCCCAAGGGGACGTAAGCTAAGGTCAGCACATGCACTGGCTGAGTGGATGCCTCACCTTTTGGGATAGGATAAGACAGGACAGAGTTAAGGTAGGGTCCTCAGAAGCCTCACTACAGGACCAGAGGCCCTGTTTACCCAAAGTTAACTGCTACCTCTACTACTCCAGTGGACCATAAGCAAGGAGAAAGTTCAAATTTCCAATATCAAGTGGAATTTTGAAAAATTTTATGACAAAGAGATGCAAGTTAAAACAAGATAACTGGTTCTTTAAAATTATTCACAAAGTTACCATATGGCATAGCATTTTTACTCTTAGGTACAGGCCCAAGAGAACTGAAAAGCTTTTCAAACAAAAATTACAGAAATGTCCACAGAAGCACCATGAACAAATATCAAAGACAGAAACAACCCAAATGTCCAACAGCTATGGATGGATAAACAAAGTGGGGTGTTTCACATCATGATGTACAAGGTATGATAGAAACTAGTCAATGATGAAATTTTTAAAAATGTGTATAATAAAAGATATATTGCCATGAATTTCCCTCAAAACGCTCTACCTTGTCGCCAATACACTTATCCCATCATTCTTGTCACTTTCTGAAGCAGTTCTGGAAGTTCTTTTTTTGTGAATATTTTTAGTTCCACTGTCATGGCTGACGCTAGGCCCTGAAGTAATTCAAAACATTCATATGGAAAGGTCCTTCTGACCTTGCAGAAGAGCTACAAGTTGCTCAGTTCCAGATCCACGACTAAGTTGCAGGAAAAGTTCCTGCCTGGCCTGGATAATTTAACAATTTTGTCTTACTCTGACTCAAAATAAAAAATAAAAACAAATTTTTTAAAGGCTGGAGATGTAGCTTAGTGTAAAGGTCCTGATCCACCCTGTGTACTGCAATAACCATCCTCCTCCTCCTCCTCCTCCTCCTCCTCACAGGCAACACTTTAAGTGTTTAACAGGAAAAAGCCTCTTTCAAACATTAAGGAAAAAAAATTATGTTAAGACCCCGACGTGAAAAAGATGTGACAAGAGCTATTGTGAAAGTCACACCTGAGAGAATGAACGATGACTGAAGAAGAATTTCTGTGTTTTGTGCGAAATAGGTCAATAAGTAGCAAGATTCCAATTGCAAGACTACACATGCATTTGTTCTTTATGCTTTTCTGAATTTCCCAATACTTCTACCTTACTAATTTTTCTTAGAGTTTTTTTGGTACGGGGGATCGAACTTGGGACCTTGCGCTTTCGAGGCATGGCCAGAACCACTGAACTAAATCCCTGGCCCCTTAAGTACTAATTTTTCTAAGCAGAAGAAGCAAATTTTCCTACAGAGGTTTTTTCCCCTCTTGGTAAGGTTTAATTGGTCGTAAAGGGGTTTGAGTAATCTAGTTTTAACACACAAATCCCAGAGCAGAGACAAAGGAAGGAAGGAAGGAAGGAAGGAAGGAAGGAAGGAAGGAAGGAAGGAAGGAAGGAAG